>OVAQ01000680.1:0-26831 GCA_900406345.1 Erysimum cheiri
GAGGCATTCATCGACCATTTCCACGAGGTTTGGATTCTCTAGTGCAGCCGCTACACGCTCCTTATCGTTTAGTTGTTTATTCACTGCATTTTTCAGGGTAAGAAATCAGACATCATGTCTATAGAGAAGTACACTTGTATCAGTGGTTCAAACAAAATATCGATCCACTCTTTTGGGTATGTTTCATTTGCTACTTATGTTTCATTGGCGACGAATGTCGATCTCATCCAAGACATGTATACAAAAGAAGATGGATAGATATTGAAAAATGACATACCTGCATCCTCTGTTGCATGAGAACCAGGTGCAACCCTTATATCAATCTGAAAAATACAGAGTCGTTTCAGAGGATTGAGGCACATAAAAGATTGTGCGTGTGTGCTTTTCAGGCAGTTGTAATGACATATAGTAGAGACTCAAGCTATGTTCTTTCAGCAAGTATCAGAACAGGGGCTTAAGGATGAAACAAAAATGGCTTCTTTGCCTCACATATTACAAGGAGGACATGTGTGTGTTCGTGAAGTTTTATTCAATGCCATACTTCATGGACATGATACTCGCCAACTGTTGCTTACTTAAATTATGTTCAAATCTCAGTAATGCCTAAGTCAGAAAATGGGCTCAGAAGATCATTTTGACAATGCTCAAAATACGCAGGAAAAGAGAACCTGAGAACCCAAGAAAACAAAATATCAGAAAGCTTGTATACCTTGTATCGAGCAGGAAGGCTTCGTAAAAGTTTCACGCGAACACAAAGACCGATAATGGTTGCCATGCTACAATGTTCCACAGTTGGAGTGAACGTAACCCTGAAAAAGGAATGGCAAAGCTCAACAGATTGTCTCCACGAGAAACTAAAAGTCCATACAAAAAAGGTTCAACCCCCAAACATTTACCTAACATAACTGTTCTCATCATCAACTTCAACTGAGTCTTCTGTAACAACTCTGAGTTCTTCCAGAGTATTAGGATGCTCTGGATCTTTAATATCTTTTATATGATTTGTGTATTGTTAAGGCAAAAAAAGAAAAGAAATGATGATCCAATATCCTTCTACATCAACTAACACATAAAATCCGAATATCATGAAACTTGTAATAGTGTAAAGAAGCAAGCTTCAAGCTAAGTGGTCATGTCAAAAATGTTCCAAAACCTAATGAATACACTAACTACTGCTAAATTCAGGTCCCAATACTTGATAATGATAATACTCTTAAGACGATAATCGCATTCAAACAACGCACACAAAATGATTCCAATTAAAACTATTTCCCAATTAAAGCTTGCAATTAAGTAAAGGATATCAAAAATCTCAAGTTGATCGATTGCTTCAGGTGTATACTCATCAGTATTGCTTGAATCAGTTCGAAGACGCCTCTCTGTTTTCGGGTAAATGATTGGGTTCTCATTAATCAACGTAGAAACCATTTTCACCTGCCGAAAAAGATCGATCAAAGAATAAAAAAACAAAGCTTTTCAATTTGGGAATTAGAAAAGCCCAATACAGAACAAATAAGAACCCTAAAATTCACAGAAGAGAGAAGGAAGCAGCGAATAGATTCTGAAGAAGAAGACATACCGTGATACAAAATCAATCAGCAAAGTTTATAACTTTAGTTTCGATTAGAGAGAGGAGAAGATATTCAAATCGCAAACTTTATAAGAAACAAAAAATTAGAGGAAAAGAAAATTAAGTTACAGACTTACGAATACGATTAGGGAATTTAGGGATGTCAATTGGTCAGTCCATGGTGTCCAAAATTATTGTATTCAAACCCTCTAAATAAAATTTATATAACTCAAGATTGTGAATTAAATAAGAATATACCTACATCATCAACATCATATATGATCTCTGATTTCTCTAATATTGGAACAAAGAGAATTGAACGATTCTTTAGTATTGGAACAAAGAGAATTGAACTAGAACAATGAAGACAACGTCATTTAAACTCATTACTCTTTTCTCCATCTGAAATCATAACACAAACATATACTAAATCAGATAATATACAATCTAAGCACAAATCAAACAAGAATATCTAATCAAATTTGTATCTAAACTCAGCTTCATATCTGTTTCTAAAATCTGACTATTCTAGCAAGTCACAGAAACAGCTAGATAACTAGCAAAAAACTGCAAGTTAACTAACTAAAACCTGCAATTTGCAACCAAAATCTGCAACTTAGTTCCAAAACCAAAACTGAAAATTGTTCAAACCAAACCTACCTAAACAGGTAAACATAGAACATAGGTGAAAAGAGAGGTAGTTCAAGGAATCGATTAGTAAAATTTCAGCAATCTAAAGCTTTCAAATCAGTTTCTAGCTTCAAATCAGCAAAACCCACAAAGGAAAATCAAACACCAAGTCAAATACTCAAGGTAAGCTCACCAGTCACCAGAGAGACGAGGCGAAGAGAAGAAGCAAGCTCAGAACTCAGAAGAGAAGAGGCGAAGAGAAGAAGCGAGCTCACCTAATAGGGATGCAGGAGGAGGCTATCTGTAACCTCGCCGTGTGTTTAGAAATCTTATGAAGGGCTCTGACGATCGATGATGCTAATAACCGTCGAATATTATGCGAAATCTATTAAATTTATCATTATGTGAAATTGTTATTAATTTTTTATGGGTCAAACAAAAGACCAATTATCTAAGACCAACACCGAAACTGGACCAGGCCCATTAAATTCAAACTCTCCACAAGAACCTCGTGCTAGTTGGACTTGGACACGTCATCATCTCTGAAGAAGTCACCAAGTCATAACACAACTCTTTCTTCTTTCGTTTTCTTCAGAACGATCACAGAGAAGAAGAAACTATGGCGGAAGAGAAAAGCGGGAAGAAGCAAGTGATGGTAGCAATCGATGAAAGCGACTGCAGTAAACGCGCTCTTAAATGGACGCTTGAGTATCTCAAAGATAGTATCGCTGATTCCGATATCATCCTCTTCACTGCTCAGCCTCCACTTGATCTCAGCTTCGTCTATGCTTCCTCCTATGGAGCCGCTCGTAAGTTTCTTCTTCATCTTAGCAATTGATCCTGGCGATTTCATTTGTTGTTTATGGTTGGGATTTTTAAATTTGAGTTTGAATTTTGTCTTTTGTTTTGCAGCGATTGAGCTAATAGACTCATTGAAGGAGAATCATAAGAACGCTGGATTAAATCGGCTTGAAGAAGGGACCAAAATTTGTGCTGAGATTGGGGTTTCTCCCACAACCATTCTTTGTTGTTTTACCATCTTTCAGTTTTATGAAATTAGTCAGATAATGATTTGTTTGTGTATTAGATTACTCCAAGAAAGGTGATGGAATTTGGAAATCCTAAAGAAGCGATATGTGAAGCTGCTGAGGAGCTTGGTGTTGATTTGCTTGTAGTTGGTAGCAATGGTAAAGGGGCAATACAAAGGTGTGTGTAAACCAAACTTCAATGTCTTAACTCATTAACAAGAACTTAAATATTGCTGATGAGTTGAAATTCAGATGATTATAATGTGTCTTACATTCTCTGTTTGTGTGCGGACAGGACTTTCCTTGGGAGTGTTAGCAATTACTGTGTTAATCATGCTAAGTGTCCAGTTCTTGTGGTGAGAACAAAGGCTTGAAGAACCCTTCTCTCGAAAGAGTTCGAGAGCTCTGGCTTTTGCTGTGTGTGTTGTAAACATTTTGATGATGTTGCTATACTCATTTACTACTGTTTTAAAGAAACTTTGTGAATACACTTAATTTATTTTGTTTGATGAATAAAGGAACTTTGCCGTGCTCAGAGCTTGCAATCTGCAATTTCTTTGTTTCAAAATGCAGTTATTAGTCGGATACAAAGACAGGGACCCGATCCGTACTTAGAACAATCAAACGGTAAAAACACAGTTTCAACCGAAAATCCTGTTTGGGGTATCTGCCAGTCTCACACCCCTCCCTGTGTTAACCGTTGATAAACTATAGGTAGACGTGAATAAAAGTATTCATCTGCAAAGAAGACATTATTATGTTTTTGTTAACTGCTTCATTTTGAGAATGAACATAGTTTTTTGTGTGAATTATTTAGAGTCTCTCCTGCAGTTACCCTCTTGTATGCCCAGTCACAGGCTGCTTGGATTCCTTCGGATGCGTATATGTGTAAAGTTTACAGGAAGGCAAGTGGGGAAGTTAAGTTCTAGCTGGCTTGGAGAACAATAACTTCAGTTCAAAGGTACTGTAATCTTGTATACATGTCTGGACATGTTGTCTTCTTCGTGCAACTCTCCCACCTTTTGACTTGATCTGCCCATCCTCACCATGTAAGTTTAGTACTCTTCACATGTAGTGTAAAGGAACCCTGAATAGGTTATATCACAAACATTGTCAGGATCCAAATTAATTACTACAAGAAACAAACAATAAGAGCCCAAAGATCGTTTAGGAATGTTGAGACCGGACTGTTATACTAGTTATTATAATGAAATAAAAAATGGGATGAAAGTGTTTGTTCTTATGCAAAGCTTACCTAGACTTGTTTCTTCTCCTTATGTTCCTTTCATGAAAGTTTTCCCCTATATCTATGAACTTTGCATATTCTTTGTAGGTAGATTCGTTGTTAATACCAGAGTCTTCCAAGAATTGTACACCACAAGTTTTTATTTTCCAGTATTCACCAGCGATATTGAACTCGAACTCAAGCACGCTGAAACACACATCTGCTCCGTTGGGAAAGTTTGAAAAGATGGTAGATTTCAAGAAATACAGATGCTCTGTTAAACCAATCAGAGGTGGTAGATAGTACTTGCATGATCCATATCCAACAACGAGGCCATCCCGAATGCACCGGATGCGACAGGAAAGCGCATTTCTACCAGTGAAAAGATTGACATCATCATCATCACTGTCCATGTCATACTCATCGTCCTCAATATATTCCCCGCACATGTAGGTGCCAGGAAGCAGCAAAAGACAAGCCTTAAATGTCAAGAATAAAGGAAGACGTCTATGCAAGGGCAAATTGATTGTTAGGGAATCCCCTAATGCTTGGAGATAGAAGTGTTTAGGCAATTCTCCTCCAGGTAAGAACGTAAGCTGGGAATCCGATATCTGGATGAGTTCTCTTGCTTCTTGGTTCAGTTTCAAACAGTTTAGAAAGCTGAGATTAATCGGATTGTGAAAAGATCCTTCAATTCTCTCGAGCGACTCACAACCATTTGCGTTTAGGAATGAGAGATGATCCAAGAAGTGGGGCAATGATACAAGATTCTTGCACCCATTGAGGTAAAGATACATTAGTCGAGATAATTGTAGGTTGTAATCACCACCTAGCGAATGGATCTCTGTATCGGTCAAATCCAAGTCTTCGATGCTGTCTGGAGGAGGTGGGAACACCTTAAGGCTTTTGCAACCTCGCATGTTCAGTTTAAGAAGACGGGACCAAAATCTGATCGATGAAGGAACTTCTTCTATAACAGTATTTTCCAGGTCTAGAACTTCAACGTTAGTAGAAATCTCTGGAAACATATTTAATTGTGTGCAGTGACTGAAATCAAGTTCAGAGAGTGATTCCAGGTTGATGTTGCTTGGAAGGAATCTTAACTTCTTGCATTTCGCCATTTTTAGTTTAGTGAGACGTGAGAGGTATCGGATAGATGGAGGAACTTCTTCTATTTCTGTTTCGCTCAGCTCTAACACTTCAATGCTGTCAGGAAAATCAGGGAACACCTTTTGCACTCCTTCATATGGAATGTACGGAGACGGGACCAAGAAATGATTGATGAAGGTACTCTTTCTATCTCTGTTTTACTCAGATTGAGTGTTTGAATGTTTGTGGAAATTTCAGGAAAACTCTTCAATCCTGTGTTAGAAAGATCAAGTCGAGAAATAGATTCCAAGTTTATGTTGGTCGGAAGAGTCTCAAGACTTGAGCATCCAAACATGTCCAATTTCACTAACTTATCGAGGTTCTCAATAGATGAGGGGAGCTCCACTAAACTCGTGCAAAATATGAGATTCACAACCTCTAGATTAGTGGCACGTCCAATAGAGGAGGGGATTTCCATAAGACTTGAGCACTGATTGAGTTTCAATCTCTCGAGACTAGTGGCATTCAACAAATTAGGAATCTCTCTCAGATTCGAGGAGAGAGTCAGATCGATCTCCTTGAGACGTCCAAGGGGCTGTAAAGTTGAACAAGGCAATATTGATGTGGTTAGTGAGGTCAAGTGTCAAAGAACATATATACGTTTACTACTTCAGAATTCAGAATTGGAGGGAGAAAAATCATGACTTACCGCATTTCCTTCCCACAATTTCTCAAGTTTGCTATTCTTCATGACAAGTTTAACAAGAAACTGAGGGTGAAACTCTGAAGGCATAGCTTTCATCGGAAATCTATCCCAATGTAGTAATATAAGTTTGTCGGGTAGAAATTGTAGACCTTGTGGTAAGTGCAGTATTGGTTTACGGTTCTTCTCACCGTATTTTTTTAAGTATTGGAGACTACGCATCCTTTTGAAGGTCATCTCCTCTATGTTTAGCTCGTGCTTGATCTCAGCTAAATTAAAATTTATGCCTCTAATAGGTACAAAGTCCTGAAAAATATCAAGAAAAGCAAGAGTTAGTAATCTTACTATTTATCAAATGATTGGCTTAAACGAAATGGTAGTGATTAGCATAAGGAAGGGATATGTCAAGACTTACAGTTTTGCATGCTAGTGCATTACAAATTTTCTGAGCATCCACCAAAACCGTAGATCCTTGTAGTTCTTCCCTAACCAGTTGCGCTAGCAAACTATGTACTTCTAACTTCCCTTCATGTGTAGATATGAGAGATTTCTCCTCTAAGACTGTAAGCCCTCGACTAACGCTCAAGCCAGTCTCCCCAAGAAGTTCTTTCAATATATGAACTCTTTCACCATTGAAAAAGCAGGCTAAATCGATGAACAAATCTTTCTCTTTTACACTCAAGGCATCGTAGCTGAATTTCAAAACTCTCTGAATATCTTTGTGAAGCCCCTCACTCTTAAGATATGGCAGTTCTAATTCCCACCTCTCCTTGGACATTCCTTTGAAATGGGAGCCCATAACCCTTAATGCCAAAGGGAGATTACATGCAAGATTCTTAACTTCCTGAGCAAGATCCTCAAAACCATCATATGGATACTCTTGACCAAAGGCATACATGCAGAATATTCGAAGAGCTTCATCAGTAGGTGGATAATCAACCTTGTAAATATTTTCATCTTTGATCCCATGTTGCTTCAAAACTTTTTTATCTTGAGTAGTGATGATAATTCTACTTCCATGACCAAACCATCCAGGATGGAGCATTGTTGCCTCTAGTTGCCATATATTATCCACATCATCAAGAATGATGAGCACTTTCTTGTCTCTAAACCTTTCTTTTGCAACACCTAAGTGGGGAATCTCGATGCCCGTATGCTCGAGTAGTTTAGAGAACAATTCTTTTTGTAACTGCAACTTTGCATCGTGCTCATCATAACGACTCAAATGTCGTCTCTTGATATTCCCTATATGTGCACTTAGTTGGAACTTAGGAGACAATTCATTAAGTAGAACTCTCGATATCGTAGTCTTACCAATCCCAGAAGGACCCCAAATCCCTATCATTTTTACTTCGTTTAAGTGTAAGCACAACAATGAATCTATACTTGTCATATGAGCTTGAAGGCCAACACAGTTATCAAAATCCCTTGACCTTGTTGAATGCAAGGTATCCAATACAAATTTGGCAATCCCGGCAATCATATCCGCTTCATTTTTCCTAAAATAGACAATATTGATAAAGCATGTAAAGACAATGGACATACCATTTATGTATATATTATGTATATATCAAAAAGTATGACATGAATGGATTAAAAAAGTAAGAGTCGACTACCATTTATGAGAGTTCACTTCATCCCCTTGTAGATTTGCGGCATCAGTCAAAGCTTTTGCCCATAGCTGTTTCAACTCCTCCGGTTTCCAAGCACAAGTTTTCTTGAAGGCCTTCCCAAAATCTCCACACTGTTTTCTCACATCGGTTGGTTTCACCTGATGGAAAATGATCATCACTTTTTGATTTAACTCATCCTTACACTTCATAACCTCCACCAATTCATTTAAACACCAACTCGAAGAAGCGTAGTTCGTTGAGAATATGACAATTGTGATCCTTGCTCCTCTTATAGCGCGTAAAAGCTCAGAACCTATGGAGGCTCCTCTCTCCATCTTAGTGTCAATGTATGGTGTAATTCCCTTTCTTTCAAACTCCGCACAAATATGACTGACAATGGTTTCGCGGGCGTCAGGTCCATGGAAGCTCAAGAAGACTTGGTGTGTCAACGTACGAGACAAAGACGATGGACTAGATGAAGGAGATAAAGAAGTAGCCATTGTTTGTTTCCTTTTGCTAAATCCGAAGTTTCTTAAAGCCATTAAAAGTAGTGTACCTATAGCATCAACACCAGCTCCATTGAGCATGGTTGAACGCATTGTTACACAATCGATAGAGGAATTAAGAACACAACGGTTTATAGAGTAATGTGGAGTAATAAGGATTAACCAAGAGGCTTGTATATTACTAGCAAAAGGATCTCAAAAAAAGGAAAATATTAACACTTGGGAACAATTGCAATTTGGACCACTTCCTCTTCGTCAACTTTACAGACATGTTTGGCTTCACCCTAAATGTCAACAATTGCAATTTGGACCACTTCTTATTTTCACACACCCATAAATTAGACAAACCGGATTGAGAATCGGGTTGAACTATATTGAAGGACACTCTCCAAAACTTGATATATCAGCATGCCATATTTATTATTATTACTCTATAGTAATAAATAAATAAATCATACATTAACTATTCCTTGCTTATATGAAAAAACTGACATACCTCCACTTATTAATGGTCTATATAAATAAAATAATTTAAATTTAATTATACTAAATTTTTATAAAAGTATGTCTAAACATAAAATCAAGGGAATTTATATTTAACTTTAAATAATATGATACTATAATTTATTTAATCTTTTCGTATACTAGAAATATAGGATTAGTTACAATGTATAACGAAATATTCGATAACATAACACGTTAAATTTCACCAATACTCTTTTGTTATCCAGTAATAAAATTTTACGAAATTTTTATTTTCTTAATTCAGATCTTTCTCATTGTCATATTATCAAATTAATTTTATAAAAGAAAAACGAATTACCTAAAACCAAAAAAAAAGAAAAAAAAAACAAAAACAAAAACTTGTCTATCTTTCTCTGGACCTGATTCATGGAAAACTGAAATTAGATCAGGCCCATCTAATTCAAATTCTCCAGAAGAAGAACCTCGTGCCTTCCTCTATAATTGGACACGTCATCGTCTCAGAAGAAATCAGTCAATCGCCAAGTCATAATAACTAGGGACACACACAACTCTTCTTTCGTTTTCGAGTCATTGGAACAATCACANTTGTCTATCTTTCTCTGGACCTGATTCATGGAAAACTGAAATTAGATCAGGCCCATCTAATTCAAATTCTCCAGAAGAACCTCGTGCCTTCCTCTATAATTGGACACGTCATCGTCTCAGAAGAAATCAGTCAATCGCCAAGTCATAATAACTAGGGGACACAACTCTTCTTTCGTTTTCGAGTCATTGGAACAATCACAGAGAAGAAGAAACCATGGCCGACGAAGAGAAAAGCAGGAAGAAGCAAGTGATGGTAGCGATTGATGAAAGCGAGTGCAGTCAGTACGCTCTAAAATGGACGCTCGAGTATCTCAAAGATACAATCGCTGATTCCGATATCATCCTCTTCACCGCTCAACCTACAGCTGATCTCAGCTTCGTCTATGCTTCCTCCTATGGAGCCACTCGTTAGTATCCTCTTCATCTTCATTGGTAGCAGCGATTGATAGGTATTGGGATTTTTGAAATTGAGTTTGAATTTTGTCTTTTGTTTTGCAGCGATTGAGCTTATAAACTCAATAAAAGAGAATCATAAGAACGCTGGATTGTATCGGCTTGATGTAGGGGCCAAAATTTGTGCTGAGATTGGGGTTTGTTTCTCCACCACAACCATTCTTTGTTGTTTTACCATCTTTCAGTTATATAAAATTTCTCAGATAATGATTTGTTTGTGTGTTACTACTAGATTACACCAAGAAAGGTGATGGAATTTGGAATTCCTAAAGAAGCTATATGTGATGCTGTTGAGAAGCTTCGTGTTGATTTGCTTGTAGTTGGAAGCCATGGTAAAGGAGCAATACAAAGGTGTGTGTAAACCAAACTTCAATGTTTTAACTCATTAACAAGAACATGAATATTGCTGATGAGTTGAGGTTCTGATGATTATAATGCATCTTATATTCTGTGTGTGGACAGGACTTTCCTTGGAAGTGTTAGCAATTACTGTGTTAATAATGCTAAGTGTCCAGTTCTTGTGGTGAGGATGAAGGATTGAAGGACCCTTCTCTTGAGAGCCCTGGCTTGCTGTGTGTGTTGTAAACATATTGATGATGTTGCTATACTCGTTTACTACTGTTTAAAATAAACTTTGTGAGTACACTTAATTTGATAAATAAAGGAACTCTGCCGTGCTCAGAGCTTGCAATCTGCAATTTCTTTGTTTCAAGATGCAGTTATTAGTCGGATACAAAGACAGGGACCCGATACGTACTTAGAACAATCAAACGGTAAAAACTCAGTTTCAACCGAAAATCCTGTTTAAGGTAGCTGCCAGTCTCACCCCTCCTTGTGCTAACCGTTGATACACTATCGGTAGACGTGAATAAAAGTATTCATCTGCGAAGAAGATATTATGTTTTTGTTAGCTTCTTTCGTTTGTCAATCATCATAGTTTTTTAGATGAATTGTTTACCATCTAGAGTGTCTCCTGCAGTTACCCCCTTGTATGCCCAGTCACAGGCTGCTTGAATTCCTTCAGATGCGTATCTGTGTGAAGTTTACAGGGGAAGGCAAGTGGAAGTTAAGTTCTAGCTGGCTTGAAGAACAGTAACTTCAATTCAAGGTACTGTAATCTTGTATCTGACTTACATATCTGGACATGCTGTCTTCTTTGTGCAACTCTCCCATCTTTTGACTTGATCTGCCCATTCTGTCTGCATTTTATTAAAATACGTCAACAAGTCAGAAACATGTTGTGTAGTAAACAGGTAGAAAACAGTTTTTTCCATTCATGAGTACCGTGATATTCTTTTTGATTGCATCCACCATTCCTTCTAGTTCGGCGTTATAGAGATCTGCTTCAGCTGTTTCGATAATGTTGGAGTCCCATATCTATATGAATCTAAAGTTTAGAACTTTGTATTATCTGATGCTGAAATTATATATGCGTTTGGCAGTGTTCTTACATGGTGGAGGTTAGCTTTTCTCCTGTACCAATGTACATCGATGGTGTTCCCTCCTTTGTCCGAAGCGAAACCCACATGTAGAGGCTGCATTTTACAATTATGCTATTTAGATAGGCTCAGATAAGCGACTGGTTATCTTGATCGAATTTTTGAGTTATACCTGATGGATATCACCCATGAAATGGGACACGAAGAGCAGGGCCTCGGTTAAGTTGTCTGATGACAAGAAATTTAGTAAAGGAACATGAGAGGGAGATAAAAGATGAGGGAACTGTTGAAAAGCAAGAAGGTGGAAATGTTTTGGTACTACATTGTGACTGAGATGAAGCTGCAGTGTTGTAGGAAAGAAGCTGTGTGGTGTAATTGTAAATGGCTCCTGCAACACATCTTCCTTTCTCTCCATCTTCGTCCTTGCAGTCCCCTTTGTACCCAAAACCCAAAACAAAGACAATGTGGTTGGAATCTTAACACTTATGGTTTTGTGACATGGATATTATAAAAAACGCTCACTATTGTATTGGTAGGAACATGCATCAGGAGTGTTGATGTAATGAAGAGGAGCAGACCAGTGGTATTTGAACTTAACACGATCAGCCCAAAGACACAAGCTAGACAGGTCTCCTTCAGCAGATTCAGGTAATAGCTCTTTCACCGCCTTCGCTGCGGTTTCATCCAACCTAGTCTGTTCTTCTCTTAACTTATTAGTTATTACATACTTTGTTTCATAACCCGAAATACGAAGAAGATGTAAAATCTAAACCTGAGCGATTTTACAGATGATTTCATGACCTTCTTTTCCCCAGCCATGGACGTTAGGTGCTGCATAAAGAAGCCAAACAGTGATGATCAACATCACTACATGTAAACCTCTTTGGTTTGCCATTTTATAGTTCTTTGAAATGTGTGTTGTTGTTTTTTTTTGAGATGAGTGAGTTTTCATTTGGCTCGTGTATATATATGCTGATAAAGAGTAAAGACGTATAAGGAAGTAAAAATCCTAAGATTATTATGTGTTTAGGGAAAATATGTTGGTGTGTGAAAGCTTCTTTTATTTTTATGTTTGGCCAAGTGTGTGAAAGCTTTAAAAGGTCAAAAGAAAGAAATGGGTATATTATGATTTGGTAGATACGGTATCTTTATTTTTTTTTAGTTTAGGTAATGAATCGTGTGTGAAATCAAATGGATTCACTTGAAAACAGATGTTACTTCTTTCCTCGATTCTCTTCAATTGGATCTGTGATGTGTGTATAACTGTGTATCGGTTGTCCAAATGTTTTTTACTTACCTGTCTTATCTATTTGAGGTTTCCAGTTATAACTAATTGGCATATACAAGAATCTTTATTTATTTTTTTATTTTTTTTAAATGGAAATGCAATGTAATAAGAGAATATGCGCTATATAGTGAAAATTATACTCTTATAGTCTTATTTGTAAAATATGTTGTGTATGTGTTTTTAATAACATGGACTTCGTATGGGTTTTAGCATGTATCATGTTACTTTATGCGATTAACACGATTTTTTTACATGATATCATGTTATTTACATATCTCTCACATCAACGGGTAATCACATGGAATTTGGATGACTAATTAATGTTTTTTAAAATTATATAGGCAGTGCAGATACAACAAATTTTATGACTTTAGAAAATTGGAGATTAATTTATATCTTACTATTATTTTGATAGGCCTTAGAAAATTGGAGGTTCAAAGCCATTGTTTCACATTGTTGGCCCTGCATGTATGCGATGTAACCAACCATTTCAAGCATATCAATGGTATTCTCAAAGTTGTGTTTAATGAATAGACTTCTAAAGAATTCATGTCTCAATATCACATGATTTTAATAGAATCATAAAATCAATGATAAAAAAAAAAAATTTGAATATCAAAGAATTTTGAATCTAATTTAAATTCATTAAAATACAATAACATTAAATTGTAATAATAATTTAAGAATTCATAAACCAATAAAAGTAGAATCTCAAAATTTTACAAATCTTCTCTTTCGTTTTCTGTACAAATTATCATTTCCAAAGTCGTGATTTGTATTTTTTTCCTAGTTTTTTTACGCATTTTATTCTTAAAATCGATTTGTATGTGTTTTTTTAACAATATTTAACTTTTGTTTTGAAAATATGTTATGGCTCTCATCTCTCTTATCATCAATAGATATATTCTCACATCAATTTTCTGTTTGGTTTTAAGAACTATGATCCAGCTATCTTTTGATAGATATTGAGAACTTGGGAATCCCAAAAGATGTGGATCCAAATAAGCTTTACACCTTCATAGTCGATAGAATGAAAAAGCGGAACTATTTGGGAAGGGTTAGAGCGACAATGATCTTTGCTAAAACCAATGAGCATATCACTCTTCATAACCTCTCACAGATGAAACAGTTTGAACAACGAGACTTGCAATTTTGTAAGTGTTTGTCTTTGATTTACTTAGATTTTCTTTTATTTTCTGCGATTAACACGAGTTATTTTTACATGATATCATGTTATTCACATATCTCTCACATCGATTGGTAATCACATGGATTATGAAATTATATAGGCAGTGCCGACTCTGAAATTTAGGAGGTCCAAAAAAAAAAAAATTGGGACTTCTTCTCAGACTATTTTCAAACCAAAAAAAATTTCCGAAATTCGTTAGAGAAGTAAAAGGTATTGTTACTTGAATTTGGTTTTCCATCTACAATATTACTTTAAGTTTGGTTTTCCTATGAGGATGATTCTAAAACAAAATAATTCCATAATACCAATAATTTTGAAAAAGTAATAAAAATGTAGAGAGAATTTATAAAAAAATTCGATATTTTTGTATATTTAAAAATTTCAAACATATCAAATTCTCGAAGTTGTGTTTAATAAATAGAATTGTAAAGAGCCATGTCTCAATATCACAAGATTTTAATAGAATCATCATAAAATCAATGATAACAACAATTTTTAAATATCAAAGAATTTTGAATGTAATTTAAACTTCTTTAAAATACAATAACATTAGATTTTAATAATAATTTAAGAATTCATAAATCCATAAAAGTGGAATCTCAAAATTCTAAAAATCTTCTTTTTTACAAAGTAGAGTTTCCTTTTCTGTACAAATTCTGATGTTCAAAGTTGTGATTTGTATTCTCCTCCTAATTGTTTTACTCATGTTCTTCTTAGAATCGATTTGTATGTGTTTTTTTAGCAAAATAGATTTTTTGTTTTGAAAAGTTTTAAACTTTTATGAAGATTTCGATTGATTTGATGTTCATTATTTTTTCACTAATTTGAAAATTTTGGATTATGAATAACTCAGTTTCGTGTTGTGACGCACCCATCATGGATTTGGACGAAAAAATAAACAGTTTCGTGTAGTTTTATTGTAGAACAAGACATATAGACAATACTCAGGTTGTCGTGAAATGCGGTATCTGTAAAGTTTCCAGCCGTGTTGATTTGTATCATGATTCGGACGAAAAAGCTGCCTCGATCTGTTGGAGTCGTTAATGAATTTGAGTAGCCAAATGTCCTCTGGGACTTCTAGCAATCCCAGAATAAGCTAGCTAATTTGCTGCTCCCTTGTGTCCATATCATATTCCAATTTTTTTTATGCAATCATGTTTTTATTATTTTATTTCTTTCAACATCTTGATAAATATCAATCAGTTAAGGTATTATAAGGTATTGTAATCATTGTTATAAAAGAAATGCATATTATAAATAGCTCAATATTTTAAATTCACATATTTTTTGAAAGACTATGAAAATTTACTATCATATACAATAGTACACACTAAAAAATAAAATGTTACATAATCAGAAAATATATTTTTTTTTTTTTGGTAGGAGAGTGGGAGACAATGTCTCCCACAATTTATTAAGAAACTAAAAAGAATGTCAAATACAAATTTGCCGTGGAAACGAAGTCCCACGCGCATCCTCCGCTAAAATACTACTAACAGTATCTGGCGCAATATCAAAAGAATGAAAACCTAGCGGTAAAGAAAAAGCATGGTTAGCCAATCCGTCTGATCAGAAAATATATATTGTAATTTCATATAGTTTCCCTAATAATAAGATTTCGGAATTACATTGAGAATTGGGTTGGCTAATGGTTATCATTAAACAAAAATAGTTCATCAAAAATCAACAAAAGTAGGGTTGTAAAGTACAGTTTTTATTTGTTGTAATTTTATTCTAGTATACCATTTACCAAAAAGATTTTTCTCCTAATTATAAATTATTCTTAATACTTTATAAGTTCATTCTCAGTAAAACCGGATGAAAAACTAATCATTTTTTTTCCTTTGTTATTTTTTTTTATTATGTCATCGAAAATGTCAATAATCTCAATTATAAAACATATTCACGCTTTAAACCGGTCAAATATATTGATATACATTCTCTAAAACATATTCACGTATTAAACCGGTCAAATATATTGGTATATTCTCTAAAACATAGTTTATTTTATCAAATAATTAAACCGGTCAAATATATTGGTATATTCTCTAAAACATAGTTTATTTTATCAAATAATTAAATAAATATATATTGGTATTGTGTAGTTAACCAATTTGTTTGGTTTAGCTTTTCAAATGTAAAAAAAAAAAAATTGAGATTTCAAAAAGTTCACATTGTGCATCGTTTCTCCCGAAAAGGTGGAAATGTTTCAGGTCACCGGCACCGGCACGGCGGCTCCGGCTATGCCAGTGTTGTTTCCCATTTCGTGGAGGCGACCACTTATCCTTCCTCTCCGGAGCTTAAAGACCTACAAGCCTCTCGCATTTCCCGATCTCAAAGGAGGCAAAGGGTACAGTACACACATCTCTCTAATTTTCATCTTTTGCTTCTCCACTGAAATTGGATTGCGTAATTGTGAAATTGTGCTATCTAATTCATTGATCTAATTGTTCTGATCAAAATTCTGGTATTGCAGAATGAGTGGGTTCCACGATATTGAACTCAAGGTTCGTGATTATGAATTGGATCAGTTTGGTGTTGTGAACAATGCTGTTTATGCAAATTACTGCCAACACGGTTAGTTTCAATGTTGATGCTTCAGATTGTTGAAATTGTTCATACATTTGTGAATGAGAGTATTTGAAGAAGAAATGTATCAAAGATCTTGTTACTAAGTTTTAGAGTCTTGCTAGTTTAGTTAGGTTGCAATGTTGCTGCTTTAGATTGTGTTAGAGTTTCAAAGAGAAGTTTCTAGATCATATGCTTGATCAGAATCTGGATTGAATTATCAAAGTTACTTCTTTTCTGAGTGTAACTGGAACACTTGTGATTGTGGTTGAGTAGAACTTGAGAGTATTGGATGAATAAATGTGTCAAGGTCTTGCTATTAAGTTTCGTGTCTTGCTAGTAAATCGGTTGATTGTGTACATTTCTATTACCAAAGAGGAGCTTCAGATCGTATGCTTGACAGAATCTGGACTGCATGATCAAAGTAACTATTTTTATGAGTGTGATTGGACATATGTGAATGTGGATGAGTAGAGCTTAAGAGTATTGGAAGAATAAATGTGACAAGAACTTCCTAGATGCTAGTAAGTTTAGAGTCTTGCTAGTAATTCGGTTAGTTAGTTTGGTTGCTATGTTGCTGCTTCAGATTGTGTATATTTATTTCTATTGTCAAAGAGGAGCTTCAGATCTTACTCTTGACAGAATCTGGACTGCGTATAGTTACTCCTTTTCTGAGTCTAATTGGAAAACTTTTTCATACATTTTCTAAATGCGGTTGGAGGAATAATTGTGGTTAAAGATCTTGCTAGTTAAATTTAGAGTCTTTCTTTTTGCATTTATCTTTAGCATATTTAGAGAAGTAGATGGCTCTGTGGTTATAGCCGAGGTGTGTGGTACTATTATCTCATTCTTACCAACTATTGCTTGCTAATAATTTTCTAACTAAAGGTCGACACGAGTTTTTGGAGAGTATTGGTATCAACTGTGATGAAGTAGCCCGTTCTGGTGAAGCCTTAGCAATTTCTGAGTTGACAATGAAGTTCCTTGCACCTTTACGCGTAATAATATCACCTCTTCTCCTCAAATTAGTACATCATATTATACACATTTCAATGTGTTGTATATTCACTTTACTTATTCGAGCAGAGCGGAGACAAGTTTGTTGTAAAAGCAAGGATATCGGGGACATCTGCTGCGCGTATCTATTTCGATCATTTCATCTTTAAACTTCCAAATCAAGAGGTTAATATTCTCACCAAGCCTTTGTGTTTTGGTTGATAAGTCTTTTACTTGTAAATTGCTAATTTTTACCCTTTTGAGCAGCCTATATTGGAGGCCAAAGGAACAGCTGTGTGGCTTGACAACAAGTACCGTCCTGTTCGTATCCCATCTTCGATACGTTCTAAATTTGTTCACTTACTACGCGAAGACGACACCGTTTAAGTCACCTCATCAGCCCGATTAAAGTTACTTAATGGGCTTTTAATAAGCCCATCTATGTTTATAAATATAAAATTATGTATATTCGGATAACTTCGCAAATGCAACATTGGGTTTCTCCCGCCGTTACAAGCCAACGAACATGCGCGCGCATAAGCTACTGATGAAGCGGCACAGGTGAAAACAAAAAAACAAAGTTAAGATAATAGAGAAGAAATACAAATTCACAACCAAATTGTATTAATTTATGTAAAATTTATGTGGCTAGATGTTGCGGTGAGCCATGAGGCTCGTAAGTTCATGAATCTGTGTGTACGTTTCCTAGACTCCAAAATGTACTATTAGATAAGAATAGTATATCGAATTTGTTTATGTAAAATTCATGTGGCTAATGTTGCGGTGAGTCTGAAGGCTCGTATATTCATGATCTTATATCATGTACGTTTCGTAGAAAACTCCAAAATGTACCGAAAACTATAAATAGTATATCGAATTTGTTTATGTTATATTCATGTGGCTCATGTTGTTGCGGCGAGTCATGAGGCTCGTAAGTTCATGAATCTGTATGTACGTTTCCTACACTCCAAAATCTACCGAAGATTAGAAAATTGTTTATGTAAAATTCATTTGGCTATATAATGTTGCGGTGAGTCATGACTCATCAGGCTCGTACGCTCATTATCTTATAGCATGTACGTTTCCTAGACTCCAAATTGTACTATACAGATAGAAACTTAAGATTTAAGGAAAAAAGTTGTACTATACAGATTGAAACCTAAATTTTTTTAGGAAAAGAATAGACACACGTAACGTTTCATGGTTAACACGAGAACCTTAGATGTCGAACAGTGGCACCTTCATAGGACATAATCTTTGTCTTTTGTTTGGAGACCAAAACAGTAGATTCTATGATGTGTAAGCAGAAAAACATAAGGGTTACAAATTTACAATGCATGCATCAGCCTTTTTTTTTTTTTTTTTTTTTTTTTTTTTTTTTAAAATCGGTACTTTTTTNGCGTCACTATATTGTCGTCTTAGGTGTTTGGATGACCATAAGAAAAATAATACAGTATAATATAAGAAAATATTGGAACTTGAAACATTTCAGGTTATGTGACGAACTCAGCTGCTATTTTTGATTTGTCTATATACAAGTTCTTTATCTCTTTTTTTATTACGTCAAATCTCTCTATACATTTTATGATAAAAAATGATTAGGAAAACATATTTACCGTTAACTTTTACGAACTACCAAATATTAGCCATTTCATGGGTCCCTCAACAATCGTCTCGAGATATATAGTATATTGTTTCTTAACGATGAAGTACTACAAAATTATATCAGCACGAGTATCCGGCGGTGGGCGTGTCATAGAGTATTATCGAAGTGTAAAAAAATTAATTAAGAAACAATATAATGTTTCAATCAAATAAAGGAAAACTAGGCATGATCTGAAAACAATGGATGATCAAGAACTATGTAAAAGTTTCCATGGAAACGACGATCTCACCATGTTTGATATTTTATTACTACTATCTTACTTATTGCGACTAATCATTTCAACAACTGTACTTTAATTTAACGAATATTTGTAAAAAGCGATTTTAAAATGATTTTTTATTTTAAAAGTTTATTCTAATAATTTAACTAAAGTAAAACAAAAAAAAAATCTTCACATATATTGGACCACATTAACTAACTAATGAGACTCTCCGTATATATTGGTTTACATAAGTTTTTTATATATTTGTTTTAAGATATTTAAACTTTATCTACTAATTAGTTGCTAAAATATCTTTACATACAAATCATGTAATATAATTTAATTAATTAAAGATCTAAATGCTTATATTTACTAGCTTAATCATGAAATATTGTATATTTTCTGAAAATAATATTTAAAACATAAAATTATATCTAGTAAAAGAAATCGGATTTTTTTTTAAAAGATTTGTTCTGAGATTGGTAGTCTTAACATTTTAAATTAGTATGATGAAGAAAACATATCTCATTTAATAGATTATCCCCTTATTTTGGATTAAAACTTTTTCAAAATGTTTTGTTTTGTTTTGTTTTTTCCTAATAATTATCCCATCTAAGAAGTATTTATTTTTTAACATAAATTCGCTCGGCAAATTTTAGTTGTTTCTGAAATATTTTAATGTCGAAAACATCCATATCGTATTGCTCCCCGGACCTCGACATGTGTTTGAGTCTAATGCTTTTTGTCAACAAGTTCGCAAGATATATTTTTGCATGAAATACAAATATAAATTATCAAAGTGCTAGAAGACTTAAGAAAGAATACAAAAATATCAGGTATTTTGCTTTTTTATATAGTTCTTCTGAAATGATTGATTTTTTTTTTTTTTTTTTTTTTTTTTTTTTCCAANTCCGAACTTCTGAAATGATTGATATTCCCAATATTTTAATGTAAAACTCTAAAACCGTGAAGAAGAACGATCAAACTTAATAGATTATCCTTTATTTGGATTGAATGTATATATTTTCTCCCTTTTATTAGCCCTCTAGTCCTGGAAATCCTTAAGAACCGTTATATGAGATATTTTTTCCTAACCATAAAAATACAAAAAAGAAAGTTATCGAAATATTTTTTTATCAAGTAACAAAAATTATTCAGTTAAAAGAAAACAAGTCACGATCTGAAAAACAAATTGATGATCTTTTATTGATTTCCATAATTACCGAAATCTCAGCCTGTTTGATTTTTTTTTTTTTTTTTTTATCATATCTTATATTTCTTATAAGCATCACGCAACAACTGTATTTTAAATTTAACAATTTTTTAAAAATTTTCATGTAAAAGAAATGATTTGTTTTTATTTAAAAATTTACAACATAAAATTTCATTGAAGTAAAGACAATCAAATCAAATCTCCACATATCTTGGATCATATCAACAGACAAGACTCTCCATACATATTGGATTACGTAATTTTCTATAATTTTATTTTTTTAATATTTAAGCAATTTTAACCAAACTACTATTTTAACTACTAAAATATCTCTCTATTTTTTATATTTGGGTAATCTAATTTTACTGGAAATATTATTTCAGTTAAAAACACATCTACCTTATTTCAGTTTCCTTCAATTAAAATTCAATCGTGTAAAACTTTTTAGTGAAGTAATTCTAAATATTAAATTTCTTGAGAAGCTTTAAATTACAACTAAAATAAAGTTTTTTTTTTTACCAAAAGTTAAAGTAGTAAATCAAAGAAACAAAAATTAAAAGTACATAAACAAAATTCATAGTTAAATGAAATTCACATATAAGAGATTAACAATTTAAAAAGAAGAAAAGAAAAGCATAACCATGGATCGTATTTAATTTGTTACATTGTATTCCTTAAATCATCATCAGGTATGACTTTGGGAATTTTAGCTTCGTTAGTTCAACTTCTCTAGAAGTACATTTTAAAATTTCCACTAATAGAAACTTGCTCAAATAGAGGCGTGTCGCAACATACGCAATTGTATACTCCTAGTGTCTTTTGTATTCTAATACTCCCTGAAAAAAAAAAAAAAAAAAACTCGTTTGAGTGTCAACTCCAAAGACATTGACACCAAAATTTCAGACAATAAGGTCAATGTGATCAAATGTTATAAAGGCGAAGAAACTTGGATGAGCATTCATCATTACATACCCAGTAAAAGCTCTCTGTGTGCCCTTCTGTCTAGTGATGTAATACTGTTCCGGTGTAAGCTGTTTCTTCCATTCATTTTCACTTAAAGATGCAAAATCACTCTTCTCTTTTCTTTTTTTTTTTTTTTTTTTTTTTTGAAACCNTTTTTTTTTTTTTTTTTGTGCAACGCAAAATCACTCTTCTCAATATCTTAGAATCTCTCAAAATCTCACTTAATAGATTATCCTTCATTTCGACAAAAAAAAAAAAAGATTATCTTCATTTGGATTAAATCCTTTTCAAATGTTTTTTTTTTTTTCAAGAACAGATATTTTTTCTTAACCATGAAAAAAAAAAAAAAAAAAAAAGCTATCGAAATTTTTTGATCAAGTAACGAAAATGATTCAGTTAAAAGAAAACAAGGCATGATCTGAAAAAAAAATTCATGATCTGTTATTGACTTCCATGGAATTACCGAAATCTCAGCATGTTTAAATTTTTATCATTTCTTATTTTTTATAAGTAACTATATTATAAATTTAACGAATTTTAAAGAAATTTCCTTGTAAAGAATTATTGTTTTTCTATTTAAAAATTACAATACAAAAATTTCATTGAAATAAAGACAAACAAATCAAATTGAAATAAAGACAAACAAATCAAATCTCCACATATCTTGGATCAAATCAACCGACAAGACTCTCCATCTATATTGGATTACGTCATTCTATATATATATTTTTAAAAATATTTAAACAAATTTTACCAAATTACTATTTTAACTACTAAAATATCTTTCTATTTTTTATATTTGATTTATCAAATTTTAATGGAATTTTTTTTTTCAGTTGAAAACAAATCTACCTTATTTCAATTTCCTTCAATTAAAATTCGATTGTTTAGTAATTCTTAGTAAAGTAATTCTAAATATTAAATTTTATTAAGAAGTTTTAAATTTACAATTAATAATAAAATATCCTTTTTAGACCAAAAATTAACTTAGTAAATCGTAAGAAACCAAAAATAAACTACATAAACAAAGTTCATAGTTATATACTTATATGAAATTCACATATAAGAGATTAACAATTTTAAAAAGAAAAGAAAAGAAAAGCATAACCCATAGATCGTATTTAATTTATTACACTTAATTACATACAGAGTAATTATGTAAAGATCTAAATGCTTATGTTACTAATTTAATAATTGTTACACAAGAGATGTTATAAAAAAAAAAAAATTGTTACACAAGAATATATCGCCTACGAAAATCAGGTTTTTAGAATTTTTTTGGAGTAGTGAATTTTTCTGAAATGGTAGTCTTAACATTTTAATTAGTGTAGCAGTCTTAACTCTTAACCGTTGAATAAAACTTATCACATTTAAATGTTTAATAGATTATCCCCTTATTTTGGATTACATATTTTTTCAAATTTATAGTATTCATTTTCCCTTGTATCCTACATTTAGTTCCAGCTCGTAAGAACTATGCTAATACTGTTTTTTCATAGAAATACCAAGTAGAAAGCCTGTTCGATATTTACTGTTTTTTAGCGTTAGTAAGTTTTACAAATAAAATAAAGAAAACATAAAAAAATTCTATGAATATTTTAAAATGATTAACTGAAATAAAGACAAAAAAACAAATCTCCACATATCTTGGATCAAATCAACTGATAAGACTCTCCGTATATATTGGATTACGTAACTTTTTACATATTTTTGTTTCTTTTCAAAATATCTATTTTTCTTATAATTTTATTTTTAATATATTTGACTTTTTTTTGTTTTTGGTAGAAATATTTTTGAATATCTGAATTTCTCAGTGAAGTAATTTTAAATTTTAAATTAGTATGCATTTGTTTTTATATATGATATTTTGAATGTATTTATGAGATACTCTATGAATATCTTGTTTGTCGCTCTGAAATTTTGGTGAAGTTATTTTAGGCTGATTTTACTCATCAAGTTTCCAAATCCTACTAATGAGTGGTTGTGAGGAGAAATAATGACTTACATCGAGCTCATATATCAATTCAGAGCATAAACATAATTTTGTATGGTTTGTTTTCAAGAAATCAATGTATTTTATGTTTATTAAAGCATTCATTTGAAGTTATACAATATATCAATATCAATATATATATATATATATATATATATATACAAAAAATCTCAATCGTTTATTTGTTTATTTCCTCAATATATACAATCGTTTGCGATTACATTTTTTTTACTAAAGTTTATAAATACAATTTCATCGATTTGAAAATGTGGTGCGAAGTAATTTTGGATCGAATGGTATATAAATTTATAGCTAACAACAGTGGTGAAAAGCTGGATAAATAAGAAAACAATGAAATTACAAAATAGATGGATCAGGAAATTAACATAAAAACAAGAAGATGGATAAATAATATATATCCATAAGCGGCAAAATAGAAATCAAATAGAAATATGATCAAGTTACGACAGAAGTTCGAGTCAAGAACTCTCTTTCCCGCTCTTGTTCCCCTTTAAAGCACCTCTCCTATAAATACCTCTTCCTACGTACGTACCGGCACAACCTCTTCTTCATTACTCTATACTTAGTTCCCTATCATAAGTATGGACAATCATCAAGAAAACCAAGACTTTTGGTACTCACTTTACCAATCCTTCGCTGATACTTCAGACCCTAGAGATGAACTCTATCCTGAGATAAAAAGCCCTGTAATGGTGATGTCTACAACGATGGCCATTGATGAGCCGGCTGAACCATGGAAGGTTCTTGAAAATGAAGGTAAGGAGGCTGGACAGAAGAATGGTGCTGCCGAAGTTGGAGTTAAGAACCTTAATGAGGTTGAAAAAACTATCGAGAAAGCGATGGATAAGGTAATATTGTGCAGTTGGTTTTTTTTTATATTTTATGTGTATATGAGTTATGTCTTAATACGAACTTTGTCATTTTTAATTAGGGTAAGGGGAAGGTAACAGAAACGGAAGAGCCTGCAAAAGAAGAAGAGAAGAGTATTGGTAAGAGAGCACGTAGTAATGAACTTCGCAGGATCGCTGAGAAGGTACATGACACTCATTTGTTTGTTTAATGCGTAAGAAAACAAGTTATTCAATCTTTTGTCATTTTGATCCCAAAATGCAGAGGAGACGCACCAATATAAGAAACAAAATTGAGACGCTGACGGAGATGACACATTGTTATGAAAAGGTTCACACCAACTTCTTGCCTCCATCTTTTATTTCATCTAATTGTTATATATACAAATTAATACACATGTTTACCTTTACTAATATATAACGTAACATAAGAAAAAATTAGGACTGATTTTACTAATACAACTTGTTTTGTTTTTGAATTTGTTAATCCGCATGGATCTACAGAGAGACTATGTTTCGACTCTTGACTTTATCGTCGAGAATATACAGAAGTTGAAACTTTATGTAGAAGTAAGTAATCTATATCATGATTTTATTATTGTATCGAGACATGTATATTTAATGTTAATCTAGGTTTTTTAGTTAAAAAAAATATTAATAAAAAACAAATTTTTCATGTAATAGTTTTATACCCTTTTTTTTTGGGGTTTTTATTAATTAAAATTAAATATTAATTATGTTTTGGTTTGTATTCAATTCAATTTATTTATTTTTCTGTATGAGAACCTATAATATTTTTAACCAATTTTTTTTTTTTTTTTTTTGTTAATAACCAAACTAAATGCATGTTGGTTTGGTTTGTAATTTTTCTTTTTCGTTGGTTTTGTCTAGTTTGGTGTGTCATATCTCTATATTTTATATTAAAAAACGAAAACTGTATGTATAAGTGAACGTCATGTATTACATGTTGGATTAGACAAAATACATGCAGCAACAATAATACGCATCTCCCATGACTAAAACTACAATATTTTTTAAACAATGCAGAGTTACAGCATAGGTCCCATGATGCCAATGGGCATGAGGATGAATTTTCCGGCACCATATATGTACCCACATATTGCTCCCCACTTCATGATGCCTTATAATTATAATTATCATTATAATCACTTTCCAGTACCAGGACAACCGATCTGCTACAATAACCAGATTGTACCATATACCACTGAGGTTTAATTTGTTTTTTCTTTTTTATGTTTCATATTTTTGTTATTGCTGTTAATCAACTTATTTATTAATTTTTGGAAATTAATAATTTACAGGGGTCCAACAATGATCAGGTGCCGACAACAAAGCCTTAGTAATCCAAATATTAGTGGTGTTCTAATATTATAGACCGGTGATGTTTTAGTAGTATAGACCGGTTCAACTTAGATTATTATGATAATGTGGTTTGTTGTTTAATTAATATACTAGACCTGTTTTTCTAAGATAGTTTTAAAGTTGTTGCTTGCTCGTTTGTTTGTTTGTTTGTTCCTCGCAATAATCATGTTGTACTTTGTATTGTTTATCGTGAAGTTATATATAGATATGTTGGTTGTTTAATAAATGCAAAGTTTTAGTTTTCAGTTCAAGTGCATAACATCATATTTAAATTCACATTAATCACCAAAAATATTTATTTATCCCCGTCTTCAAATTAATCACATTAATCAATATCATATTTATGTCTTCAAATTTTTTCGAACATAAACAAAAATGTTAAAATATTTATGTGTATATATACATATATAATATGTTTTTACAAAAAGTATACTTTGTAATTAGAATGGTTAATTAACATATAAGTGATATTTTGTTATTTCGTTAACATTTATAATTTACTGTTTTCAAAAAAGAAAAAAAAACTGTTTTACATTCTATTTTTATCAAGCATCTAAAAATATCTTCTTCTTTTTTTGATAAAATTGATAAGTGTGAAATTATTATTTTTTTACACATCTTATACTATGTTGTGTTATAAGTATTTAAAATTCTCGATAAATTTATCATTTTCAAATACTAAAGAGAATCTCAATACTTAAATTTATTTTTTTAAGCAGAAAATGTAGTTATCGATGTTATCGATTTAATTTTTATACTACAAAACTTAGTTAAGATATTACATTAAATGATATTGAAAAGACGTTGTTACCATATTAAATATAGTTGTTATTATATTAGTTGTAATGACGTACGTGTAAATATTTTGTTTTGATATTGCTCACATATGACAGGTCAGCCCAAAAAATGAAAGTTTTCTTCATTTCTCCCTAAAGAAATATTGTATATTTGTTTATCTGTCGTCTTCAAATTGATCCGAACACAAAAAAATCTGTTAAAATATTAATGTGTATGTACTAAAATACTCTCTAGAATAGATCATACCAGAAGCTTGCTTGTTAATGTTAAAGCCGGTCAATTTTTTTCTTGACTTGAGACATCATCTTGCCCTTGCATGCGAAGACGGAAAGTTTATCTTGTTGTCACCAAAAGGAAAAAAAAAAAAAAAAAAAAA
>OVAQ01000681.1:0-26827 GCA_900406345.1 Erysimum cheiri
CACTTTCGCGTATTTGAGGGATGTAACATTATATTTTTATAGAAACCAAACTTGTTATTTCCAAACGTGTACTTTTAAATCCTATGTTTGGGTTGTCAATGGTAGAATTATATTATACTAATGTGGGTAGGGTTTAGTGAATACAAATGAAAGTACTGTTAAACATCTGGTTCGTTATGTATACCGTATCCTGTACATGTGTGATCGGTGTCTGTCCATGTGGAAAACGTTCTCGTATTTGAGATCACATGATCAATCAAGAAACCAAACCAAGGTCAATCAACAAAGAACATCCCAGAAGCAGTCAAGTTCAAGAGATTACCATGTTCCATCTACAACCTTGGTTCAAAGCACATTCCGCCCACACATGAGCCTTGTTAAATCCAAAAAAAGGTCAATATCAATTATGTACACTTTAATCTCTCCATGCCTATATTTATTCATGTGGACACTCTTGTATATCGATGTGTACACTATTATCTTAAGATCAAATGCATCTATGTGGACACTTTCTTTTAAGATCAACACGCATCCATCTACCCCTGTCCATATTTCCGTTTACAATAGAAAATTCGGTCAAAGACAAAATTGTCCAAAATATTAATAAAACTAAGAAAAAATAGGAAAAAATATCTAAGTGTCAGAAAGTTACTCTTTTGTCCAATGTTTTTTAAAAAGTATGCCAAATTGTCAATTACCCAAAAAAAAATATATAATAGAATCCCATTACTTCAAATACAAATCGCTTGATGATATATTGTCATTATTGTGTTCAATTACCGGTTAACACATATAGTTAGGGGAAGATCCTCGTGTTTTCCTTTTCCTGAGATATTGGGTTTAACAACTTTAAGTTTCATCACGATTTTGTTTTGCAACTTGCATCATGTAATTTATGTACTGGTCTTATCTGGTATAGATCTGTAGACTGTAATTTAACGATTAAATAATAGAGTATACATTATAAATTTGTTCTCTCTCTGTTTTTCACACCTAATACAAATTTTTATTTTTTTTCTAATACAAAAATTGTTCTTAATTGAGTATACATATAAGCATATTCTTTGAACAAACTACACCTAAACGGCTAAACCAATCATTGATCTACGTATACTCTTCTATATACGGCCGGTTATGCCATCTACTAATCGTGAAATGTCACCCTTTAGCTTTCTTAAGCCTAGATATATATTTTATGGATAATAATTCCATAGTTCCATGTATCATCAACCTGATCAACGAGCAAACCACGAGCTAATAATTTGATAACTTCAATAATTGATTTTAAAAATAAATATAGTATTATATAAATAAATTTTTTATCAGTTTTATAAATAATAATTTAGGTAGGAAATAAATGAGAATTATTATTGCAAGAATTATTAACCTAATTATATTAGTTTAAAAGCAACAGGCCCACAGATATCAGATTATAAAACTAATTTAAAGCGACAAAGCTAGGTCCCATGTTCGCCACGTGGCAGACAAAGTAAGACTTTTGAGCCAACGTGGGTCCCGCAACGGTAAGAAGGCTTAGTAATGGCCCATCACATGGATCCAGTTCCCATATTCTCTTCAACATGCGAATCCCCTCTTAAATTTATGACTCGACTCAAAAGATAACAATATAAAATATTAAACTCGTATCGTTTTGCGAGGATATAAAATATTTTTCATAATCAAATTGTTTTCCTTTTTTTTATAAAGTATAATCAAATTGTTTCAAACAATTGTATAGTACTGTAAGATATATGAGTATTCTTTATTTTCATCCACAAATAGTATCAGTTGTCACATACTAGTGTGTAGTGAATAGTGATACGATAGATAACAACAGACTAACAGAGAGTTTGAAGTTGTTGGAAATTGGAATACGGTGAAAAATGCATTTGCTATCCCCAAAATTTATTGCGTAGCAAATAATATGGTAGTATAATACAGTACTACGAAATATGAATGAAAAAGCAAACAAAAATTACTATTTTAGCAATAAACGTATATATAATTGTGCTCCTGTTTTTATTTACGGTATATAAGTACTCCTTAAACGTTAGATAAGATCGTTAGTGTAGACCGTAGAGTAAGTACCCGTAAGCCTGATGAAGCTAACTTTGAGGAACGTTACAGCCGACAAGCTGTTACTGCCTCATTAATGCACACAGACGCCCATTTAATTTCACTGACCTTAAGTTTCTTCACAACCAATTTTTATTTTACTACAGTATGTAAAACTCTTCATCTTTCTTTACGCACCTATTTAGAAATGCGCAATTATAACCAGCTGAAAATTTTCGAGCAAGTGAAAAGTGAAAAATAAAAAATTCAAGTCCATTTCTTTTTTTTCTCTAACTTAGAAATGGGGTTATATATGAATTATCAATTATGACATAAATGTAAATGCGCAATTATTAATTATCGAGTTATTGTTAATTGAAACTGCTTATTTTTCTTAAAATATATAATCGTCGGTGTTTGATAAGATAAGCATGTGCTTGCACACCCAAGATTAGTCCTAAGTTAAGACTTTCAGCCATGATTAATAATTAATTATACCTTAATTAATTAAAAAAAAAACAAATGACCCGTTAAGGTCAAACCCATCATCAGTTTCCCTTGTCATTTCCCAACTTCCACAAAGCCCCCAAACATAAACTTTTTCATGTAACTAATTAACTAATTATAAACCCTTTCTCACCTCATCAAGTCTCCACTATCCTCTTTATAAATAGCTCAGAATCCTCCGACCTTTAAACACACACAACAAGAAACACAAAAAATGGAACAAGAAGATTTCTATTTCCCTGACACCGATCTCGATCTCAGCTTCACATCCACCACCAGCGACCGTACATTCGCCTCCTCGAGCGCTCGTTCAAGCCTAACCTTAAGCTTCAACGACAGACTTTCAACATCCTCAGCCCTAACAACCTCCTCCTCCTCCGCCTCCTCATCTACCGTCAACCACCGTCGTCATGATCCTCACTGGTCAGCAATCAAATCGGCGAAACTTCTCTCCTCCGACGGAAACATTCACCTCCGTCACCTTAAACTAATACGCCACCTCGGCACCGGAAACCTAGGCCGAGTCTTCCTCTGCAACCTCCGTGACTCTTCTGCTAGATTTGCCCTAAAGGTCATCGATCGTAACTGTCTAACGACGGAGAAGAAGCTCTCTCAGGTCGAAACGGAGGCAGAGATCCTCTCTTTGCTAGACCATCCTTTCCTCCCTACGCTCTATGCTCGTATCGACGAGTCTCACTACACTTGTCTCCTCATTGATTATGCACCAAACGGAGACTTACATACCTTGCTACGCAAGCAACCTGGTAACCGTTTACCGATTCAGCCTGTTAGATTCTTCGCCGCTGAAGTTCTCGTCGCTTTAGAGTACCTCCACGCAATGGGAATCGTATACCGCGATCTCAAACCTGAAAACGTTTTGCTACGCGAAGACGGTCACGTCATGTTGTCAGATTTCGATCTTTGTTTTAAATCCGACGTGGTCCCGACTTTTAAATCTCGGCGGTACCGGAGAACTTCTTCTTCACCGTCGCTTCGTCGGAGGAGAAGCGGTTGCTTCTCCCTTGCGACGGAGGTAAAGTACGAGAGAGAAGAGATCGTGGCGGAGTTTGCGGCAGAGCCTGTGACAGCGTTTTCAAGGTCTTGTGTGGGAACACATGAGTATCTTGCGCCGGAGCTAGTCTCCGGAAACGGACACGGAAGTGGAGTAGATTGGTGGGCGTTCGGAATATTCCTTCACGAGTTGTTGTACGGAACGACGCCGTTTAAGGGAGAGAGTAAAGAGCAAACCCTGCGCAATATAGTATCAACCACTAAGACATTGAATTTCCACGTGGACACTGATTCGGAGGAAGCGAGGGACTTGATTGAGAAGCTTCTGGTTAAGGACCCGAGGAAGAGGCTAGGATGCGCCAGAGGTGCGCAGGATATCAAACGTCATCCGTTTTTCGATGGAATCAAGTGGCCGTTGATTAGGCATTATAAGCCACCGGAGGAAGTTAGAGGTCTTGTGATTAAGAAGTCGACGAGAGCACATGCTGGTCACGTGACCGCCGTTTCACCACGACGGAGGAAGTCATTTTTGTGGAGGGCGTTGTCTTATTTACTGCGCGGTAAAAGCTCTAGTGGTGGAAGTAAAAATCAGAGCAATAGTAATTACTATCATTATGTAGGCAAAAGCTACGCGAGTCGCAAACGCGTTTAAGGCTGTCTCACGTTTCTTTTACTTTTTTTTTTTTTTTTTTCAATTTTCCTTAGGGTTAAAACAACAAAATACGGAGGGCGTGTATATGATGTGTATTAGTGTATGTATACAATAGGATATATATTCACGATTTTGTATATGGAAGTTATACGAGAAGAAACATTATTTTGCCTTTTAACAAAAAAAAAAAACATTATTTTGCCTTTAATTGGTTTATTTTGTCTAGCTTCGTCTATATTATTAGTAAAGGAATGTAAACTCAGTGAATGCAATTGTATAGCTTCATCAATTACGAGTTCTAATCCGACGTTGGTAGTTGGATCAATGGAGTTTTATTTAACCACCCAAAGGAGAGAGTTTTAAAAATCTCAGATTCAAACACCGATGACAGAAAGAGACTAATTAACATGTTAGTCTCCAGGCCGAAAGTTGTTAATAAAATAATTATGGATTTAACTTTTTGTGTTTTTCCAAACACACGTTGAATTTCTATTACAAAAGACTGTCAGGTGAAATGAAACGTAACAGTAGGATACTAGTTACTTTTGGCCCAATTGATTTCAGTGTTGGTTTGAATCCTAGTGGTTGCGAGCTCTATACCCATAATTTCATTATTTATTTTGCATCAAACGAAAGAGAGAGACTTTATATGTCAACTGAGTTGGCAGAGTTTTGAAGATGTTATGAAAACGAGTAATCCAACGATGATGGCCTAGTGGTAGTTGACCCCGAAACAAAATGTAAACTTGTTCTTCAGCTTGAGTTTCGCTTCGAACAACTTTGCTACTATTGAGCCAATTGACTATGATTTTGGCTCAGATGTATAACATGGCGAGTTTGTATCCGATGAATTTGTCCACCTCCGGATTAGTTGAACTCCTGTTCGGATTAACGGGTTATTAAAAAAAAAAAAAAAGGTTATTTGCAAGTTTGCAACTCAATATACAAATGAAACGATAACTATTTTTTATAGAGATACTAATAAATACACTCTTATACACGATTCTTTTTAGATTTTAGGAATTTTCAAGTCTATTTAATGGTTCACAGAACAAAAATCCGTAATAATGGTTAGTATCCTAAGACCCATGTTATTCAAAATGGACTGGGGTTAACTATTGGGCCCTTACCGTTGGGCCGATTCATTCTCAATGCAATTGGCTGGGAAGACTGAAGAGGATGCTATCTTTCAATATAGTTTATTGGAACTTGGATGTATTATAAAAAACATCATAATCAAATAACATAGACTGGTTGGGCTTAGAAACTTTAGAGTCTTAGACCGACAAGGGTATATTAATATGTATATTTTAATATGTAGAAAACAATGCGACTGGTGAGGTTATAAATGTGATCCGAATCTGTTGTGATCCGGAAATTGATACACGAAGTGATGCAGAACCAATTATAAAAATCAGGAAGAAATCAAGAGGGATGATTTTGTTCTACCAGCTGTAAAACCGCAACGACTGATAGGAAAACAGGAACAGTCACAATCTCTCTTTCAGATTTTTGTTTTCATAATTTATTTAGGACAGTAATTTAGGATCATGTTCTTAAACCCATGCAATCTGATGTGGTTGGTCTAGACCACACTCTAGAAAATATTATAGCTCATATTAGTTTTTGTTACCAGTTTACAGTTTAGGTGTTGGGTGAGTACTTACCATGTTAACAAACCAAACCAAATTCAATTTAAAATGTTAACAAATATTTTGGTAGATTTTAACTAAGAAAACTATTATTTTACAGAAATATTATCTACTTTCATATGTGTTATGCGATCGGTCTGATCGGATGATTTAATTGTGAAAATTTTGGCTGAAACAAAATATTAAAATTGAAATAAAAGAAGCGAACCAAACAAACCTACTAAAGTGGAGAAACCGAAGATAAGATTGCCGGTTCCATGTCCCCTAAACCCAATCTCAATGCTTTGTCTTCTTTCAACATCTCTCCTCTTTTTAAGCCTACCTTTCTCCCTTTTCTACTCTTTCTTTTTTTCTTCGTTTTAAAATTGTGTTGAAGCCTATTAAACAATGTTGTTAGAGGTTAATCATTTCCTCTTAAGGGTTAAAAACAAATACAATAATATGAATCAACAGCTGTTTTACCGCGTTTCTTACATTGAAATAAATTAAAGGTACACAAGATAAGATTTTAGCAGCTTCAAGACTAAATCTATCATATAAGATGGATGAAATGAATTTTCATGAGTGAAATTAAATTGCAATACATCATATCTCTTTCCATATACAACACCCATTCGAATGCGGATCTACACTACTATTGCGTAAAACAATGGGATTATAATTACAAACCAAAATAGTACATAGACAATCACTCGTTCATAAAATAATATACTGTATATATATTATTTTTGGCAGCCCATAATATGTAAGATTTGACAACGATATAATAGAATATCTACATATGTCCAAAGTTATGATTTCATGAAAGTATAGTTCCTTGGAGAATCCAAAGTGAGCCATGCAAATCCCAATGTCAATGAACCAAAAAAGCAAGACCATATTCATCTCCTCTTAATTATCTTCCTTATTATTTACTACACCTCTTTCTTTTCCTTAGCTATATATATACTCTTCAAATCCTCCTCTCCTTCATCACAGATCTTTCATTTGCACTCTCCTCCTTCACCCACAAAAGGGTTTTTTTTTTTGGGTGACACCCAAAGTTTCAACTTTTGCAATCAGTAAAACATATACCTTAATAAACCCTAATATTCAACCCCATGGCAGGATTAAAGACAAAGTTCAACAAAGGTCACGCCTTTACAAGCAAATGTGTTTCCTTGGTGAAGGAGCAACGAGCTCGTCTCTACATTCTCCGCCGTTGCGCCACCATGCTTTGCTGCTGGTACATCCATGGTGATGAGTAGAGGAGAACCCTTTGATCTCTCCTTCAAATTAACCTCAACATATAACTATATATGTGTATATATCTCTCTCTCTCTCTCTCTCTCTCTCTCTCTCCTCCCGATGTCTCTTCTTCTTCTTGAAAAGCTCCTTTTGATGTTGAAGCTCTCTGTTGGTGTTGGTGGCTGCTTGGTTGCATGGCTTGAACCCTTCCAAGAACGTTTGAATTCTCTCTGTCTCTCTTAAATTGGTGCAAAACCCTGAAAAGCTTCTCTTTCTTTTTTTTACCTAAAGAACCAATCTTTTGGGTTTTTGTTTTGATGGGTTATTTGCATCAAGCGAAAGAGAGATAGATAGAGATATTTTCCGCCGATTGAGCTGGCGGAGTTTGGATGATGTTATGTAAGAAAACGAGTTTCATACTAATGTAATCTTTGGGAATTTTTGGGTTTAGTTTCATTTTGACCAGAGAAGTCTCTTTTGGTTCTACGATATTTGTCTTGTTTGATTTTTGCCTCTGGTTGTAATCCATGCGACGACAAATAAATAAAAAAGGATGAAACTTTAATTTTGGCAAAATTAATTGGCTCAAAGTCAAACTAAACAAACCAGAACTCATCTTATTTTATTTTACGAACCAACATCTTAACCGGGTTCCGGTTCGGTCAAGATTTATTCCAACAACCAAGTTCCGTTTCAAAAAAAACAGAGCACTCTTCAAAGAGGGGACAAACAGAGCACTCTTCAAAGAGGGGACATCTGAAGGTCGTAATCGGGTCCAAGCCTAACCGAATTAACGTAATCAGTCGGGCAATGAGCCGACAGACCTGGAAGCACCAGCCCCATAAGCCTAAACAAGATCCTAAACCATCCTTCTTTATAATCCGGTCCATGAGTGTACCCCATCGTCAAGCCTCTAACCAACTCCCAAACTGCGATTACATGCCCAAGAATATCGTAACGCAGACCGTAAGGGTTCGGATCCGGCTCATCCTCCGCTCTCTGTCAATTATCCAAGAAAACCATCATTAGTTAAAAAACAATTTCACATATTTCAAAATCTGAAATCCTTAAGTTTGTTCAAGTGATTATATCATTACTGTTTCGTTGTAGATGCTGTCGTAGTAAAGACAGAGCCCGAAATGTTTGTAGAGGAAAGTTTTATCATCGTAAGGCAATCTCGGGACAAGATCGTTGGAGTAAACGACTCGAAAGTATCGGTCCACGGGTTGATTCAGTTTATCTTTCATGAATAACCCGACCTCTCTGTTCCCGATTCTTGGTTGTCCAAACGTGTAAACTCCAAGCAGCCTCTTCATTATCTCTGTCTCCTCTTTCAACACCAGCACTGTGGGAAACAGTATAGCTAAAGCACCTCCTAAGCTATGACCTGTGACTACAAATTGGGCGTTTTCGTGTTCCGAAAGCAAACGTTTCAGAATTATTCGGACTGCGTAGTAGGCGCTTCTCTTTCCCATATCTAGGAGACTCTTGTCATGATTGTCTTCCTCAGAGGAGGTTGGTTCCAAGAGATGGTCACGGAAAGTGGGAGTGGGAGTGTCGTCTCTGTTGCCTAAACCTATGGCTTCAAGGAAACCCATGTGCAGCTTTCCCACATTGGGGACTTCGAACCACGAATAGTCGAAATCGGTTCCCCAATCATCTGCATCAAACGGCTCAGTGCCTCTGAAGCTGATTACTATCAAGTTCGCATCTTTCGGCTTATCCGTAAATATAAAGACTTGTGTAGACAACTGCTCCTGATAATCTGCAAAGATAGACAAAAACACACATCCATATATAAAGTATCTAAATCAAAGCAATGTTAAAAGCCAAAATCTTGCTATCTAATTCTCACCATTCCAACAGTCCAAGAACTCCACCAGATTCATCTGCAGACATAAAAAGATGCAAACTTTATAAACTTGGAAACGTTTTTCTCTCATGAAATGTGTTTGAAGTTTCTGCTCTTTAATTAACTTGCCTTCCAATGGAGATCAACGACATTTTCAACAACCTTGGCGTTCTCATACGCAAGCTTCGACGCCATCACACACAAATCCATAAGTCCACGACTTCCCAATTCGATTTTAACCCTTCCAGAAGGATCCGAGTTGACAGAGTCAATGCCCTCCAAGTGTTCGACGAAACTCCATTCCTTATACAGACCAATTCTCCCATCAAGCTGCCCAATTGTACTAACAAACGTCACAGAGCCTCTTTCTGGTATCACAACTTTAACTACAACACAATTAATTAACATTAAAACTCATCCAAACTCATTTAAAAAAAACGCGATTTTTTCCCTAAAGTTTCTAACTTTAATTACCTTGAATCAACCTGAGAAGCAAACCGAAGAAGCCACCATTGGCAGACAAAAGATTGAGCAAGAAGTCAACAAAGAAACCTGTGTATTCCATTGGCGTTCGAAAAAGTCTAATGATCTTACGGACCAGAATCGAAACCACGATTACCCAACGGTGATCCTCTGCTTCCTCATCAAACACCATCGTGCTCCACTCGCGGTTTCCAGGCCGCTCCAAGAACTTTGCCTTGCTCGTTTCATCATCTTTCACACCGTACCAGAACAAGTCTCTGTACCCACCTCGGTGTGGCCGAACGATCAAGTAGTTCGACCCGTGACCCGAATTGGATTCGTTGTCTTTGTGCATGTCTCTGGTTTCTTCTCTTCCCTGTCTTTGTATCAAATGGAGGCTACTTTGATATTATATAAGAATGTATATGCATGCATATATATATATATATATATATATATATATCTCTGGGTTTGTGTTTAGGCTTTAATTTGTTGCAGCAGAGAGGAAGTTGCTTGTTTAGGTTTAAAGTTTGTACAGATATATTTTCGTCATTTTCTTATTTCGGACTGCAGATTCTGATTTTATTTGGTTACCGCTGTCTACGTTTCTTTTCTTTTATTTAGTAAGTTGGCCAAAAAAATATGTAGTTTCATAAAGTTGAACTAAAATAATTCACCCGAGTCTTGACAACAAACAAAAATAAAAATTATTTACCTACCATTTCACTTTCAGTTGAGTATATACTACTAAGGAACATTTTTTGGATCAAATTAGAATTTTATTCAAATATAAGCAGTGGCTGATCCATAGATAAATTTTATCAGATTCAATAAATTATTTACACAATATCATATAATTTATTTTATGATAATATTAGACACACTAAAAATTATGTGGTATTACGTGGTACCTTAAATTGCATCGAAAAATTATGTTATGTATTTCATTTTAACAATGAGAAAATATCGTATTTCTTTTGGCAAATTTGAAATAACTTAAACATTTTTTAAAAAAAATTCATTAAACTAGGGAAAATCTAAACATTAATCGTAATTTTTTTATAATAATATAATTGGTAAGAAAAAATTTCATAATACAATTTTATTCATCCAATCATTTATTATGCATATTAATTATCAAAACAACTTAAATAATTTTAAGACCCATATATACAACTACCAAAACTAGGATCGCTCGCAGCAAATGTGCCGGTATTTCTGAAACTACACGCCTTTTTAGTACGACCATGGCTCTGATAATAAGCGTTCATCACGAACGATGCATGATTTACAAGAGTATTAGGGACAAAACAGTATCCACCGGGTCGGATTGGCCTACAATCAACACCTTGACTACATGCAAAATTAATATTTGATTGTAGTTGTGTTTTCGTCGCGGTCAAAGTTGCTACACACCATTGTTTAGAACTCACGACATGAAGGTGGTTGATCATGATGGAAGATAAAAAGATAAAAAAGAATAGCAAAGGAGATGACATTTGAGCCATTGTTTAAAATGAAAATTCAGATGATATTGAAATAGTTTTGTTTTTGGATATTTCTATAAGTATACATATATGTGTCTTTATATATATATATATATATATATATATGTATTACTTATTTATATCTATACTATATCAAATGATATATTAAGTATAATATATCTATATTAAATCAAATAATATACTAATTTTAGACAAAAATTTGAATAGAATTGAATAAATACTTTGAAAAGATGTATATGTCTATAAAAAAAAATTAATTACTGGATAGTAAAAATTTAATTTTTTTTTTCAGAAGATAGAAATATATATTTATAATTAGAAATAAATCTTTCTAATTTGTAGATATATATTTTTATAATTTGAAAAAATATGTCTATAAAAACTTTTAATTAATAGATAGTAGAAAATATAAATGAAATATTTAGGAAAGTAAAATACAGTATGTCTTTATAATTAAAATACATCTTTATAATTTAAAATAGATAATCTTTGATATGGATTCGAACCCAGTTGTCTTTATGAATGTCTCTAGTTTCTGCTCTTCCCTGTCTTTTGCATCAAATGAAGGCTACCTTAATATTATATAAGAATGTATGTGCATGCACGTTGAAGCTTTTATTTAAGCTACCATAATTTTTTGTTAATCCATATTTTTCTTCTTTAGTGCTATGTTAACTGTTAAGGACTAAAGCAAGAAAATAAAAAGGACAAAATAAAAAGATTTTGATGAACGTAAGACACGTATAGTAGGTGTTCAGACTGCGGGCCTTCATTACAATGGCCCAACAAGCTCGCGTGTCTACGTGTGTAACGTGTAGGGGCAATTCTGAAAGTGAGTCGTTGTCCCCAACGGCCCAAATTTTAATCACGTGTGACGGATTTTACCTGTCTTTTTCTTTCCCGCTCCGTCTTACTCATATTTTGATAAATATATCATTGTACAGTGTACACTCAAATCTTTATAAGCTAAGATTACATACACATACCATCGATAAAGGGTTTACGTTTAAACTGGTTTTCAATAATCTACATAAACCATTTTTTACTAGAATGTGTAAAGACCGATCGGTAATTAAAAATTTGATTAAAAGCGTATTCTCGCCTGTAGATAGATTAAAAAGTCACACGGTTATATCATCTATTGCAAGACTTGTAACTTTTTTTGGAACAAAAGTATACAAACTACTTCTCTTGATATCCACGTAACACGTCAATTCTGTCTCCTCTCAATACTCACTCGTCACTCCTAAGCCTGACCGAAAGAAAGTAATTACTCTCCAACAAGCAAAGCATTTTTTCTTGTGTGTTTCTCTTTTTCTCAGACGAATACATTAATAAATGAAATATTATGTACCATTTTATTTAGCTTATGATTTCTAGTTTTAAAATGGAGGCAAACATATATTGAGTTCAAGAACAAGGCGGACTATCTATCTGTTCAGAATCTTTGACGTGATATCTTTAGTTAAATACGATACTCTGAATTTTTGTAAAATATATAAAGAATTAGTTTTGACAGAGAAGACAAATAGAATATATGTATTTATAAGGTTACCAAAACAAATGCTGGGTTTTAAAATAAAATTTGTACTATTTTCCTCTGTTTGTTTTTCTACGAGAATTTTCGGTGGACTACTTGTCAACAAGTGGCGTATTTGATATTCCTAGAAACTAGTGTTGGAATAACTTTCAGCAATTTATTCATTTAAATTATAAGAAAAATATGTTATATTCGGTCCGCATATAGCATTAAAAACATATACAATACAGAGTCCTAGACTCCGAAGGAATAAAACGATAAAAGGGCATAAAAATACGTATGAACAGTACTAACGACTAAGTTTGTGAACGTTGCTAAGTGCTAACTTACAGATTATTGATAGGATCTATAGTCTAATATAAAGGGTTTTGTAGTGGGCTGATCGATTTATTAATTGACATGTTACTTTAAATTTCGTGGGTAGAGAGTTGATATACATAATATAAAAAGGCATACACAAAACACACTTTCACACACCGACCATTTTATTATGCGAGCAAATAGTTCATCATCTGGACCTACCAAAATAACGTAATTAGGTCGCCTAGCTTTTGTAGACAATTGAAATCAAACTACGCGTAGTTTGTCGGCAACAAAATAAACGGCAACACGTTAGGCGTAGTTTATAGTCAGGGAATGGTGTCGTCTCATGCTTACTAGCTTTTTTTTTTTGTCATCACTCAATAATCAGCATATTTATTAGCTTATTATTATGTTTGTGTGTTGATTCGAACTTCTTTTTTTCTTCTTCTAAAAACTCAGTACTCCTTGTCAAATGTCATCAGCAATTAGACTGTACCTAATACGGTAATACCTACTCCATGATACAGCCAAATGTCCAAAAATAACCCTACTAATTTATACTAGCTTATAATGAACTCAAATGACTACCATTGAGACTTTAAGACAAACAAAAAGAAAAAAAGTAATATTAAATTTTAGGCTGATGAGATTATTTTTGTCACCCGACGATTATTTATTATTTGTAGAGATAAACGTCAGGTTTCGTCGAAGCTAACTTGTTTCAGAGTTTGTGTTTCGTTTTTTTTTCTACTTTGTTTTCTTTAAATCTTTTTAAAATAAAATAAATATTGAGTCGTTAATTTTAATTAATAAAATTTGAATATTAATTCTATAAGCTGGAGAGATACATCTTTTTTTTTTTTTTTTTTTTTTTTTTTTAAAAAAAAAANTCATATCTTTCCTTATATTATTTATACTGTCCGTGTCACCCCTTCCTGCTGGCACACGCTTGGCTTCAAGCCTATTAATTAGATCATCTACCCAAATTTTAACATAACACACTAAAAGCAGTTTAACAATATTTTAAATTATTCAATTTCTGTGGACATATGTAGTACATAGTATACAAATTCTTAACTAAAAAGTTAAAAACTACTGTCTACATTTTTAATATACCATTTAATATGATAAATCAATTGTAGGAAAATATAGATAGATGTGTCGGCAATAAATTCATCAAAAAACATAAGTTTTTTTCTTTCTTTTTTGGTTAAAAGGCTTAAAAAACATAATTCTGCAAAAACGGTACTGTTCCAAAACGCTAAATTAAAAACCCCATATCATAATTTTTTGTCGTCGGTGCGTTAAATAACTAATATCCAAACACGTATATTTCCGCCGGTCAAATATCAAGAGCAAGTTAATAATTAAATCGATAAGAAAGCGAACGTACGCAAAGAAAATTTCAACGAAGACATTACTAAGGAGATGAGAGGCAAACCACGTACAATGGACCGATTAACACGTTTTAACCAAACTAATAGTTCATGATAATGTAAACTAAAAGATTGATTATCATTTATCGATGATGTAGCTTTCTGTTTGACAATAATTTAAAAGTTAACGAAATGATTGGCATATATAAAAAATGCTGAATATCGTTTTTAGGATGTATATTTTAACTATCAACATTAATCTTGATTAGTAAATAGATTTTTTTTGTGTCAAAATAAATAGAATTTTTGCTAAGTTAGCTTTTTAATAGAGTAATCAAATTAATTGAATTTATATCCTCCTCTCTAATACTAGAAAAGGTCATAGTATTTGCTACAAGAATCTCGTGAGTTTCTTAAGATGGTTTAATTAATTATCTTAAATACCCATAATTGCGACATTAATGCGTGTTTTCACTCATATTTTACCCACATGTTTTTTTCTTCACAAACAAAACAAATTACCTTTTTCTGCACAACGAACTCACTTTTTATTTAGTAAAAAACAATTAACTTTTTCACTCTATTTCCTTTTTCGTCCCACTGAAATGTGAAGGGAGTAATAAATCCTTCAAAGCATAGTTCTTCAAAGCAATGATGGAAAGACCTAATCATAGCCAATCTTCAAAGTAATCTATACCGTATGAAAGCTTAGTTTTTTTTATAAAATTAGTACTATAAGAAACTTTCATTTCACATAAAAATGTAGTTATTTATAAGCTAAAAATGAAATAAAAATACAGAAAAGAAAGAAGAATATACAACCTTTAAAAGCGCGTAGGCCTTATGAAAACAACAGGTAGTTATTACTTAATTTGTATTTTATACATTTTCTTTAAAATTTGTGGGAATGAGAGAAGAATGCATAAAAACCAAAAAAGACAATGCGTCAGACCATAACCATGATACACCAACCAAGATTAATTGTTTTAAAAAAATTTCATAGACAAAATTAAAAGTAAAATTAGCATAAGCGTCACATTAAGTAAATATTAAATGAAAAATGAGTAGTATAATAAACAAATGTAAAAGCATATCGAAGAAACAAAAATAATAAGCAAAGCGCCGAAGCCTATATCTATATCTATGGCTCTCGGATTCTTACTTATAGCAAATCGTGCTTGCCAGCTTGACTCGATAAATTCGTCTTATGGCTGAAACAGTATAAAATCTACAGTAGCTCACAAAATTTATCCTCAGAAATATAATAATAAATAAATAATAAAAAATCTCAGAAGAAAGAAAAATTTACAAAATCGTATTTTGGGTTTTTGCCATTTGGGTTGTCTTCTGTCTCATCTGGTTTGAGAGAGAGAGAGAAGAGAGAAGAGAGAAGAGAGAAGATAGAGGAAGGAGAGGAAGATGAAGACTGAGAATCGGGTGGCTTTGGCTCTGCTTATACTCTGCATTGTAGGGTTTGAGCCAAGTTTCATCCATGGAGCCACAGATGCATCAGATTGTGAGTTTTACTTTTTTCCTCTCTTTAAAAAATCTTCTACTGTGTTTTTTTTCTTTTCTTCTATTTTGTCCACCCCAAAAGTCTCGATCTTTTCAGGTTTTTACTCCATTCTCTCGATGATTTTGGGTTCATGTTTCTTGAACAGTTTTTGATTTCCTCATAATCATCCCCAAACTCTAAAATTTCTATCAAAATGTTCTTTTCTTCAACACAGGTTTTTGTTTCGACCAAATGGTGTTTTTTTCCCCAAATCTTGAACCTTTTTCCTTTTCCACCTACTTTATGTTTAGTTTATTTTTTTCTTCCTTTCTTGTGTGTTTCTTCGCTTTACTGGGTTTTGTTTTTGTTCAGTCTTCTAGCATTTCTTCAACTAGACCGGAAACTTTTTTTAGTCCTCTGAAAATCTCAATGACCTTATTAAATCTTGGATCTGCTTCAAGGAACCGACAAAAAAATCAAGATGATTATGATTTTTCAATCCATGGTTTGGAAATAGTTCACTCATGGTCTCTGGTTCTCACTATGTGCAGCTTCGGCGTTGAACATCATGTTTACCTCCATGAATTCTCCAGGACAGCTATCACAATGGACAGCATCAGGAGGTGATCCTTGTGGCCAAAATTGGAAAGGCATAACTTGCTCTGGCTCACGAGTTACTCAAATGTATATTCACTTTGTATCGAATTTTTCTAATTTCAGTATCACTTTTTTGTATCCATGCTTAATACATTTATCTACTTGCAGAAAGTTATCAGGTCTTGGACTCTCTGGAACACTTGGATACACGCTTGATAAACTGACTTCTGTTACTGAGTTGTAAGATTCATCTTCCATGATGCTTCTAAGTTTCTATTTTTTGTATTTGATGGTGTGGCTTTTTATTAATCATGGAATTGTTTTTGTGAAACCTGCAGTGATCTAAGCAACAATAACCTTGGTGGGGATTTGCCGTATCAGCTTCCTCCAAACTTGGAACGATTGTATGTTTGATAATTCTCTCTGTTATATGTTTTACAAGTTTCTATCTTTATTTTTGCAAGTTGATAAATTTCTAAATTTGTCTAGGAATCTTGCTAATAACCAGTTCACTGGATCTGCTCAGTATTCCATTTCTCTAATGACACCTCTCAAGTACCTGTAAGTTCTTTAATTACATATTTTCAAACATCTCTTGAAGAAAGATTGGTTATTTAATGTTCCATTGGTTTTCCCAGCAATCTTGCTCACAACCAGTTGAAGCAACTAGCTATTGACTTCACGAAACTCACCTCTCTCTCTATCTTGTAAGATCCCTTTTTTCCTGAGTTAAATCAGTTAAGAAACTTGGTTATTTATAATAAACAAATGTTTTGACAAATTCATGTGTGTTTTCAGGGACCTCTCTTCCAATGCGATTACGGGGTCTCTCCCAAACTCCTGTAGCTCTCTTACCAGTGCAAAATCAATGTAAGACTTCTTTAAGTAGGTCTCAATGTAATGTATTGAAAAAGAAACTCACTGTAAGTGGAACCACTTAAAACTAACATTGTGTTTATTGAACTTCACAGTTATCTTCAGAACAATCAGTTCTCAGGCACCATTGATATCTTAGCCACCCTGCCTCTCGAAAATCTGTGGGTAACTTAAGCTTAACCACTTTTAGGAATTTATCATCTGTAAACACCACTTGAATGTTGTTCTTGCTGAATGCTTCCTCCTCAGGAATATTGCAAACAATCGATTTACGGGCTGGGTCCCCGATTCTTTGAAAGGCATTAACTTGCAGTAAGTTCTTCATTACTTTCTTTGATTCTTGGTTCTTTTAATTCTAATCTCACTAATGTTTTCCTGAATGATCTTGGAAACAGAAAAGATGGTAATTTATTCAATTCCTCGCCCGCACCTCCACCGCCGCCCGGTACACCTCCGATCAGTAAATCACCTACCCCGAAATCTGGTAAACGTGAACCCGCGTCCAATGGTGATTCCAGCAGCAGCAAAGACTCCAACAAATCAGGGATTGGAGCTGGTGGAATAGCAGGAATTGTAATTTCTTTGCTAGTTGTAACAGCAGTCATAGCTTTCTTCTTGATCAAGAGAAAAAGATCAAAGCGGTCATCATCCACGGACATTGAAAAGACTGATAATAACATTAACCAACCCATTATACTAGCTTCAACTGAGTTTCATCAAGGTAATAACACATCAAAATTTTTTTTGTTAAAAAGTATATACATTAAATGATCTTATGCTTTTCTAACTTTGTAATCATGTGGTTACAGAGAATAAGTCTGTACAGAATCCACCATTAGTTGAGACAAAGAAACTGGATACTTCATTGTCGATGAATCTACGCCCTCCACCAGCTGAGCGACATAAGTCGTTTGATGATGATGATTCAACTATGAGAAAACCCATTGTTGCCAAGAAAGCTGCTGTTGTTGTTCCTTCAAATGTGACCACGTATACAGTTGCAGATCTTCAAATAGCTACCAACAGTTTCAGTGTAGATAATCTTCTTGGTGAAGGGACATTTGGAAGAGTATACAGAGCTCAGTTTGATAATGGAAAGGTATTTAAGTTTACATAATCCTTTACTTGTAACAGCACAATGTCATAATATTCGGCTGCTGAGATATTATTTTGATCTAATAGGTACTTGCTGTGAAGAAAATAGACTCGTCTGCGCTTCCCACTGACACGGCTGATGATTTTACCGAAATGGTATCGAAAATTGCTCATTTGGATCACGAAAATGTCACAAAGCTTGATGGTTACTGTTCTGAACACGGGCAACACTTGGTGGTCTATGAGTTCCACAGAAACGGCTCATTGCATGACTTCTTACATCTTTCGGAAGATGAAAGCAAACCGTTAATATGGAACCCCCGTGTCAAGATCGCTCTTGGCACTGCACGCGCATTGGAGTAAGTCTTTAAACATCTCAATTACATTACTGCCTGATATACCAGCAGGCAGCAGAGTCTCATGTATTGTTGCAGGTACTTGCATGAAGTTTGCTCACCATCTATAGTCCACAAGAACATCAAATCAGCAAATATTTTACTTGACTCAGAGCTGAATCCGCACCTTTCAGACTCAGGTCTGGCTAGCTTCCTCCCCACTGCAAATGAGGTATGTAGAGTGTAGACTAAACTTCACAGAACCCTAGTATCTCTCTCTTTTGTTCCTCCATGGAACTTGTTCCTTAGCAATCTGTGATGTTGTGCAGCTACTGAACCAAAACGATGAAGGATACAGCGCACCAGAAACTTCAATGTCAGGCCAATACTCTTTGAAGAGCGATGTCTACAGTTTTGGAGTAGTGATGCTTGAGCTTTTAACCGGAAGAAAACCATTCGACAGGTAGAATTACGATCCATACCCCTCGGTTCCCTGATAAAACTTAAAGAGTGAAAATGTGTAGTAAGCCTTGGTGATTGTTGTGTGTGACAGCACAAGGTCAAGATCCGAGCAGTCATTGGTGAGATGGGCAACACCTCAGCTTCACGACATTGATGCTTTGGGCAAAATGGTTGATCCAGCACTGAAAGGGCTTTACCCGGTTAAATCTCTGTCCCGGTTTGCAGATGTTATCGCCCTTTGTGTCCAGGTAACATAGATATAAATACAAGGAATGAAAGAAATCTGATGATCTGAACAAATGAAATCTGAATGTAAATGGTGGTTTTAATATGTGACAGCCGGAGCCAGAGTTTAGACCACCGATGTCTGAAGTGGTGCAAGCGTTAGTTGTGCTGGTGCAGAGAGCTAACATGAGCAAGAGAACTGTCGGAGTCGGTTCCGGTAGCTCCGGCGCCAATGATTACATGTAAATTCTTTACCTGAGGAGAGAACAACCCAAAAAAAACGTACACTTTGCCCTTTTTTTCTTGTCTGCTCGGATGCTTGGTCGGACGACAACAAGTGAAGTGACAGAAAAACAAAACAAAATCCTTTTTTTTTTTTTTTGGTTTCATAAAACTGATGAGAGAATAACAACAGCAACAACAACCCGTCACGCATTGTACACTCCCATGTTTCATTGTAATTTGTTCCCAATTTGTAGATTTTTAGATTCCGACATCATGAACAAAACCATCCCCTTTTGTGAGTTCCGATCGAAGACGGTATTTTTTTCCTTGTTTGAATAAATTTCCTGTTAATAAAATGGTTCATAATCGATTTCAAGTTGTGTCGATTCCTGCTCCTGAATTGAATTAGTGAATCTTAAATAGAAACCCTCGTATTTTATCATCTGATTGCTTCGAGCAAATTTTCAGCAATCTCTCTCGGTCATTAACGATACTGAAGGCGACGATTTACACGTGGCAGGTGGAGACGTCACGTGGACACTATATTGACACGTTTTTTTTTTTTTTTTTTTTTTTTTTTTTTTTTTNATTGACACGTTGTTGACAGTCGACTATAGTAATGCACACCTCACATGTAAGTAAATCAAAACCATATAATATATACACGATCCCTTGAAAAGTTGAGCAAAAGAGAAAGGGCGAAGGTGGGAAACCAGAAGAATGATGATCAGAAAGTGGTGGAGATCAGTCGGAAAGTACGATGGTCGGTATGAAGGTGTGAGGACAATGGTTGGAAAAGCCTCGAACCGAGCTGGTGTTCATGGTTCGAAACTTCCCGACGCTAAAGCACTTGACAATGTACGCAACTAGGGGGGTGTATTCAAGTTAGAATTTTAAGTGATTTTTAATCAAATCCAGTGTTATTGAAGTAATGATTTTTAAAAATCTATTTCCTTAGTTAAAAATACATAAATCCAAATCTCATAGTTTTAGGTGGGATTTGAATGGATTTTACATTAAATCATAACAAATTCCATAAAATCATCAAAATCAACCCATAAAAACTCAAATCACTTAAAACTCCAAGTTGAATACACCCCCCCTAAATATAGCTAATTAATTTAGTTGAAAATTCAAGATTTCTTATATTTTTTTTTGTAATTAAGCTATTTGTCATTGTAATTATGAAATTAATTTCTCCTAATGCATAGGAGGAAGATATTAGGGAGAGGATTAGTAAAGGGAGCCAAGAGAAAAAAGAGAAAAGAATAGAAGTTGAGAAAAAAGTTGAAGACTCGCAAAGAGGATCTAACGGCGACGACGATGCATCCTCCGACAAGTGATGATGGGTCATGATTTTTGTTTTCTGCTTAATTTCTAGAATTTTACAATATAGATTGTAATCTTTGTTTCTTCGAAGCTTACTGGGCTTAGTTTATTATAATTTTTCTAATTTTGCGGTCTCGAATAAAAGAAAAATAAAAATATACATACACATTCATCGTTACTAAAAAGCCCCAAATATTAGAGGCCCATCAAGAGTGGCTTATCCATCTCCAACACCTCTGTCTCGTCTCTACGATCACAGACCATTACTGTAATTGTTCTGGTCGTGGCACAGAGAAAAGGGTTCGAATTTTCGACTTCTCTCACTCCTTGGCTGAATGAATTTACCAATGCCTTCTTTAGGTACGTTAACATTCGGATTTTGAACATTAAAAAATGCGTCGATGAATTTCTCTTTTTCATTTTTGGATAATTGGTTCGAATTCTACGCAAAAGATGTTTTAATTTCTCAAAGACTGTGCATTGCAGATATTGCCAGCCCACAAGCTTATCTTACTCCATTGGGGTCTCAAAGTATCAACCATTCTAAATTCTTACAAATCCCATTGAGACAACAACCACCCTCGTCAAAGCAATTAGAATTCAACAGATATATCTCTAAATCCACCAAACTCGACGAAGCCGTAAGCTTAATAGAGAATTCATCATCCTCACCGTCCCATCTCTCGACTCACGAAGCCTACACAGACCTTCTTCACGCCTGCATCTCCGCTAAATCGCTTCACCATGGCATCAAAATCTCCTCTTTGGTTCTCAACAATCCTAGTCTCCGTCACGACCCCAAATTGCTTAGCAAACTCATCACTCTTTTCTCGGTTTGTCGCCGATTGGATCTCGCTCGCAAAATCTTCGACGACGTCGCCGATTCGACACTACTTACTGAGAAAGTGTGGGCGGCTATGGCCATCGGCTACTCTAGAAACGGGTCACCAAGAGACGCTTTGATCGTGTATGTAGATATGTTGTCTAGTTTCATTGAGCCTGGGAATTTTTCGATTTCCGTTGCTTTGAAAGCGTGCATTGATCTCAAAGATCTTCGACTTGGTAGAGGAATCCATGGCCAGATTGTGAAACGGAGGGACAAGGTTGATCAGGTGGTGTATAATGTGCTCTTGAAGCTTTACATGGAACGTGGCTCATTCGAAGATGCACGCAAGTTGTTCGATGGAATGTCTGAGAGAAACATTGTTACTTGGAATTCTTTAATTTCGGTACTCAGCAAGAAAGTTCGAGTTCATGAGATGTTTAATCTGTTCAGAAAGATGCAGGAAGAGAGGATCGGCTTTAGTTGGGCGACTTTGACGACGATATTGCCCGCTTGTTCACGTGTTGCTGCTCTTCCTACCGGGAAAGAGATTCATGCACAGATTCTGAAATCGAAAGAGAAACCTGATGTTCCGCTGCTTAATTCATTGATGGATATGTATGGGAAATGCGGCGAGGTTGAGTATTCTCGGAGAATCTTTGATGGGATGTTAACTAAGGATTTGACTTCATGGAACACGATGCTAAACTGTTATGCAATCAACGGAAATATCGAAGAAGAGATGAATCTGTTTGAGTGGATGATAGAGTTGGGCGTTGCACCAGATGGGATTACATTTGTTGCTCTGTTATCAGGGTGTAGCGATACAGGGCTTACGGAATATGGTCTAAGTTTGTTTGAACGCATGAAAACCGAATTCAGAGTTTCACCAGCCTTGGAGCATTATGCTTGTTTGGTTGACATCTTGGGCCGAGCTGGTAAAATCAAAGAAGCAGTCAAGGTAGTAGAAACAATGCCATTTAAGCCAAGTGCATCCATTTGGGGATCACTGCTTAACTCTTGCAGGCTCCATGGGAATGTTTCTGTAGGAGAGATTGCAGCAAAGGAACTGTTTGTTCTTGAACCTCATAATCCAGGGAACTATGTTATGGTTTCTAACATATATGCTGATGCAAAGATGTGGGACAATGTAGATAAGATCCGAGAGATGATGAAACAAAGAGGGATAAAAAAAGAAGCTGGTTGCAGTTGGGTACAAGTAAAAGATAAGATTCAAATATTTGTTGCAGGAGGTGGATACGAGTTTCGTAATTCAGATGAGTATAAGAAAGTATGGGCAGAACTACAGGAAGCAATTGAAAAATCCGGTTATTCTCCTGATACGAAGGTGGTGCTTCATGATGTTGATGAAGAAACTAAGGCGAACTGGGTATGTGGACACAGCGAGAGACTCGCGACAACCTACTCCCTAATTCACACAGGTGAAGGGGTTCCAATAAGGGTTACCAAGAATCTCAGAGTATGTGCAGACTGCCATTCATGGATGAAGATTGTATCCCAAGTAACTGGAAGAGTCATAGTCCTCAGAGACACTAAACGATTCCACCATTTTATCGCGGGCATCTGCTCATGTAAAGATTACTGGTGACTTGTGAGGTATTATTCTATTAGCAACAAGACTCTAGTTGTAGAACAGTACGCAACAACAATGCTGCCACAAGACCCCCGCTTGCTATAAGCATTATTGTTGGGGGGGGGTAGAAATTCTCATAGCCGAAGCAATGCAACTGCTTGAACGTGGACACATTAAGCAAACCAGACATAGAGGCAGACAGAGATGTCAAATTTAAACTTGAGATGATACGACAAGAGAAATGAGAATAATATATCAATAAGAAGCGTGTATTTGTAAATTGGGCTATACCTTTTTTTTTTTGGTATGATGTAAATTGGGCTATACCTTAATTGCACGGGAAAGTGTATCTATGAAAATCCTAATTAGAATGGAATTTAGCTTTGTGACGTTATTATAAATACCTAAACACGTTGATTGGGACTAATTAATAGTATATAAAAAAACTTTCTCTAGGATATATCTGTGTGTTTTGCTGAATTTGAGAAGGGATTTGAAGATGAGAGAAACTATTTCCGACGATCTATTGAAGCTGGCATTAAATTACAACTTGCTCGTGTTTACCACTGGAATTTCTAGCTACGCCGCGTTTTTGGTTTGGATTTTGTTTGCCGTTGGAAGTTGCATTATTGCTGGTATAATTATGGTAATCGTGATAATGATGATGATTACTACGATGACGATAGTGATGGTGATGATGATGATTATGGCATCATTGAATTGGCCAGTATCAATCCTTCTCTTCACTGCTTTCATGCTCATTGCCTTGACACGTCGCTCAATATTATTCCACGTGTCCTATCTGCAGTATCACCATTGTTTGACACAAAATCACGATCTGGAACGGTGGCGGCAACCACTGAAAACTCCGGCGAAGCAAACCAAATACATGCCTAGCTTATTCCTTACGCTACTCTACATTTTTTTTATCTTGTCAGTATGGATTTCTATAGGTTTTTTTTTTTAAGGAATTTATTATTCCTTACGATATCCATTATTGTTGGGAATCTCTAGAGATATCGTAGGATCTTAGTTGATAGTATCAAATTATGATTTAAATGGATTTATTCTTTTCATATCAAATTATTGCGACAAAACTAAAGTTGAAAGATTATGATCTTCAAGATTTTTGTCTCTATCCTTTTTCCTAAGAACATATGTACCTTATTTATTACTATACATCTCATACATAACATCATTCTTAAAATCAGAAATTCAAATTTTTACAAAAAAAAAATCCTCCAAGAGGTGCAAAAATCCTTCTTATACAATTTTATTTTATTTTTTTTGGTCAAAACTTATACAATTTTTAATTACTTCCTACCGTAAAAAAATTATCCATCTTATGTTTCTTGCGTTGGTGTGGATGATCATCATCTAATAATTTATCAAAACCAAAATTCCAATGTTGTGCAATATAAGTGATTTGGTCAACAAATCAAAACTAAAGGTTCACATCTTTAGCCCAAAAAAAAAAAAGGTGGTTCACATCAAAGCAAAAGAGTGTCGGAATTGAATATAACAAGACCGAATTAGCTGGGGATTGGGAAAGGTTCGTCAGCTTTACAATCTTTCATCTTCATCACAGACAAATCAGCACGTGTTCAAGCAATTTACGAATAAGTCTATGCAGTAAACAAAAAAAATATATATATAATTATTAAAAAAAAAAATCAAAGAAAATCTGCCTTCAGGAGCATATTGTAATTTGTAATTTGTAAATCTGTCACCGTATATAACTCAGTTAAAATGTCAAAATTATCTTAAAAGAAAAAAAAGGAAATTAGCTAGGAATCCTAATTATAAGGGAGATTGGATTTTGTTACCTTATTATAAATACCTAAACAAATTAATTTCGCTACAATCTGTATTTTTTCTTCTTGCTATCACATTCTATACTTTTAGATTCTGATCTTCTTCAAAAGGGTTTAGACGATGAAAGAATCAGCTTCTGAGAGTCTAATACATTTCGGATTAAACTTTGGCTTCACTTTGTTTTTCTTTGGGATTTTGTATGGGGTCGTGAGTTGCATTCTTAAATGTTATAGTCGTGATGATCTGATTCGCTATCATGACAACAACAACGATGATCATGTCAGCGTTACCATCACGAGACATGTCGGTTTAAAGCCTTACATTCTCCGATCAATCCCTATCATAGAATTCAACTCTAAAGACTTCAAAGACGGCGTCGAATGCGTCGTTTGTCTCTCCGAGCTCGTGGACGGGGCCAAAGCTAGGGTTTTGCCGAGCTGTAATCACTGCTTTCACGTCGAATGTATCGACTCGTGGTTTCGATCTCACTCCACTTGTCCCATATGTCGAAAGAGAGTTTGTTTTGAGCTGCGAGGAACAGGACCGGAATTTGGCGGCGGTGACGAGAATTCTACCGAAAATCACGACCCGAGTTCCGAACGTCGTGGGATTCCGATCGATTCTTCTCCGAGGAGCACTGACATGGCGGTTGTTGAAGACGCTGATTGCGGCGGGGCAAACGAAGGCCCACCAGATTTAACGGCGGTTGTGATAGACATTCCGGAGAAAGAGATATCTTCTCCGAGGAACACTGACACGGCGGTTGTTGAAGACGCTGATTGCGGCGGGGCAAACGAAGGCCCACCAGGTTCAACGGCGGTTGTGATAGACATTCCTGCGAAAGAGATAAAATCAGGCCCATGTTAGTCATTATGGGCCCATTATATGTCAAGATTCGGTCCATGTATCTACGGTGACATCACGAAAAAAAAGAGATAAATATTACTACTAGTTTTCTTTTTCTTTCTATTGATTGCAAAATTTTAACTATAAATTTTAGAGTTTGCTGTAAAAAAGAAAACAATACTAATTCCTACCAAAAAAAAAAAAACAATAATTTGAAAGTCCAAATGCGATCTTCAACTTGCAAGAAAGGACACGAGCGAATGTCGCGATGAATGTTTTTTTTTTTTTTTTTATTTTTAAATATTACNCAAGTAGTAACTTTTTTTAGAAACAATTACATTCCCAACGCTCTCTACTGACACAATTTAATTAGATAAGCTATGTATGTGCTGCACAGACAAAATTTACCCCACGGTCCTAACCAGCTCACGCAGACAAAATCTACCCCACGGTCCCAACCAGTGTGGCCTTTATAAATAATAATTGGCATCTCGTCAATTAAGACCATGGAATAAGAAAGACATTTTTTATTACAACAGACAATTTTTCATAAAACTTAATACTAAATGTATATATATGCTAATAATATAGATATGAATTATGATATTTACGTCTGTTATTTACTCCTATACGAATTAGACTCTCGATTATTGCATCGGATGCCCTGTATTTGCAACTTCTCGTTGGAAAGATGTTCCTGTAAAAAAAAAAAAAGATTTTGGAAGTGGCTTTTTATTTATTTTAATATACCCCTAACCCACACGATTTATCACTCTCCTTTTTTTCTATAAAATACGTTCCCTGCCTTAAATTAGCTACTTTAGATAATGAAAGTTTAATGATAAAGTAGGAAACAAAATACTCACATGATTATAACATCCACTTTTTATATAAAAGAAAAGGAAAGATCGCCAAAAAAATAAGAGAAAATCTTATTATATAAAGTACGGTTTTCGAAGTTAGTA
>OVAQ01000682.1:0-26798 GCA_900406345.1 Erysimum cheiri
ATTGGCCTTGCTCATTTTGGGCTCTTAAAGCCCAAACTAATTTGAAAAATTTAGTAATCACTTATAATGCAAATGAAAATATATTATTTGAAAAAATTAAACAATAGCATTGGAAGATTTTTTTTTTTTTCATCTGAAATTATATTAAACACCATAACGGATACATTGTTGGATACATAAGCCGGCTGTCAAACATGTAAAGACACCGGAATCAAAGCCCACACGAGGGAGACAAAAGCCCAAACGAAAGGGAAACTACACGCCCAAAAGAAAGGCAAGCTTCAAAGCTACAACAAGCCTCGGTACTAATTCCAAATGGACTAAGGATATCAAGCAAATACGAAAGGGATTAAGAAGGAACTAGCTGGATTGGAAGCAGGAATAAAAGACACACCAATTGTCAATTTATTGAAGGGAACCGAAGGGAGACCAAACTCATTATATTGCTCTCACACATGAATCGAGAGCCACGAGCATCCGAAGCCAAACCTTCAAAACCCGGAAACCCGGTTAAGAACCTGTTTTGAACACGACTTTCCATGACAATACTTCAACCAGCAAACTCCACAGAACACACGACCGGACCCGAAACATCAACCGTAGCAAACCCAAAACCAAAATAGCTAAACCAAATCAATCCCTCTGACTGCTAAATCCGATTGGATGAAAAATCTCAACTCCGGACACCAATATCAGGGGCAAACCAGCGGAACCCGTAAGGTTGAAGATTAACAAACCCAAAAGGCAAGATAAACCAATCATTGAATCATACCGAGAGCCACTGAACGAAACCCTAGAGATCAAACCATTGAGAGGCATCTAACTGAAAGGAGACAAGTTCTAAAAAACAGTCACACAAGAAGACGTAACAAATACCTCCTGAGACAAAGAGCCAAAACCCTCACAAATACCCAAGAAAGTAGATCTGAGACTTTAAAACGAGGAAACGAATCAAAAGTAGCCCAAAGCCCCTTGCTGCTCTTCCACTTCCTCTTGAAACCTCATATCTGAAACGCAACTCATAGATCTGTCCATCACGCGCCACCGATCGCCTTTACACCGGAAGACATCTCTCGAATAGAAGAAAGCACACTCTAGGGAAACTACACAAAGGAAAGAAAAACTTAAACCTTAAAACCTTAACTAGGAAACTAAAACAAAACCCAAAAGCCGAACCGACGCCGTGGCTGTGATAGCCCACACGCGTCGATCGGAAACCAAATTTTTAGTGTCGGCGAGTTTCAGAAGAGAGAAGAAGGGAGCGAATTTTTTGAAAGTCGCATATATATCAGCCTTCAAATCAGATCGTGATCCAGACTTTGTGTTGAAACATCTTCCATTCCAGAAGACTCGACTTCTCCCTTCAACGCAACTGTTCCATTATTTTCTTATTTTTTTAATACATTAAGATGTGGTGGGATACACGGTTAAGGATGATCTAATATAAACAACCATCCTCTCTGCGAAAAAATTATTTAGTGTCACCACTATTCTGGATCACTTTTCTAAGATCTCATGTTTGTTGTAATTTTATTTTATGCCAATATCTCTAACATACCAACTCCAAACAAAGCAACGGTGGTATTTGATTTAACTCCTAATCCCTATTAATATTTTAGGCTTTTTGCACCTCCCAAACTAATAAAATACAAATTGTAGCAAAAAAACAATTAAAAAAGAATACGACCATTTGAGGATGCTAGCTTTGTCTGGACTCCAAGAACTAATAACAAAGCTGCAGATAAACTGGCAAAAGAGTCTATGCCTGATAATATTTCTTTTATTCATCATTCTTTTGTTCCCAGTTGTATTTTAACTATCCTCCATGAGAATCACATTCTTTCCAATTATTGAAATCAGAAGTTATAAAAAAAAAAAAAGAATACGACCATTTATCATAATTGGTGTGAGACCGTATTAATTTAAATGCAGGATATTAACATGACAACAGAACATTCTTATCTTCACATATTATGAAATACCTTCTCCATCATTTTCATAGCATAACATACTTAATTGGTTGTCTTTAATTATGTCACTAACCCTCAAAAACAAACTGAATAGTCTAAATAATTGGCGGTTTGGGCGGCATCCAATTATGATAGGCCACGTAGAGTGGGACCAACAACTTCATTACATAGTTGCTATAAAGTCGAGCATGAACAAACTCAAAACCACACAGAAATAGAAACAACTCGTAATCAACCAAAGTCAAAACAGAACTATCGAGTCGGGTCAAAATGGTGAAGATTGAGATTGGAAGTTTGGGTGATTCCTTCAGTCTGGCGTCTCTTAAGGCTTACTTGTCTGAATTTATTGCAACTCTTCTCTTCGTGTTTGCTGGCGTTGGCTCTGCTCTTGCTTTTGGCAAGCTAACATCCGATGCAGCCTTGGACCCGGCTGGTCTTGTCGCTGTCGCGGTGGCTCACGCCTTTGCTCTTTTTGTCGGTGTGTCTATAGCCGCTAACATTTCCGGAGGACACCTTAACCCTGCTGTGACCCTTGGCCTCGCCGTCGGCGGCAACATCACAGTCATCACCGGTTTCTTCTATTGGATTGCTCAGTGCCTTGGCTCCATTGTCGCTTGTCTCCTTCTCGTCTTCGTTACCAATGGCAAGGTACACAAAAAGATTTGTATTATCCTTCAAGTACTATTAAAATCTTGAGTTATTTTTGGATTGTAAGTATTTTGCTCAAACTCAAAACGACCGTGATTAAAATATGCTATGGCGGTCTCAAGATCCGGTTTGGTTTAAAAGTATATATGGATTAACTGAGGATGTGTTTATTTCCCGGTTATGTAGAGTGTACCGACTCATGGAGTAGCAGCCGGTTTAGGAGCTGTTGAAGGAATAGTGATGGAGATTGTAGTGACTTTTGCTCTAGTGTACACAGTCTACGCCACTGCGGCGGATCCAAAGAAGGGATCGCTTGGGACAATCGCTCCGATTGCTATCGGTTTCATTGTTGGTGCCAACATCCTCGCTGCCGGTCCCTTTAGCGGCGGGTCTATGAACCCGGCCAGGTCATTTGGACCGGCTGTTGTCAGCGGCGACTTCTCTCAGATATGGATCTACTGGGTGGGTCCACTAGTCGGTGGTGCACTCGCCGGACTCATCTACGGCGACGTCTTCATCGGATCCTACGCTCCAGCTCCCACCACAGAAAGCTACCCTTGATCAATCCTCTACGGTTTTAAATTTGTTTGGCTTGCTTTTTGTTGTGTGAAGTGTTTGGTCCAGTTTCATCCGTAAATGTATCATTGGATGTGGAGACAAGGATCAAAGTTGTATTTTTTGGGTTGGTTAAAAATAAGAATTGTATATTTCAAATTTTCTTTCTATGTGATCATCGACCGGTAGCTATTTGCCTTTTATAGTCCAAAAATGGCTAAAAACTACAGGATTTTGACTATCCACTTAATACTTGTTCATAATAATGTACTCCTAATCTTTTATTTTTGTACTCCTAAATTTAGAATTATGATATCTTAACTTTATATTTTACACATGTTAAATGAATATTAGAATTTAAATGACCTGGTTAGCTAGATAATTTAAGAGTGAATAAAATTTTCAAAACACACTACATATTTTCGTGTAATCGTTGACGTTGAGATATTCCAAATTGCTCAAAGATAATCTGTATAAAAGGGCCAACATTTCCCTATCTAAGGCCTATACTTAAAGGCCCATTTTTTAGTCCCAATTAAATTCCTAACTCAAGCTATATGACACACAAGTTGGTCTAATTAGCTGGAGACACTTTTTGTTTAACCAACCGTATGGGCTACTGCTCAACTCAAGCTAAGTGATAAATAGTAGTAATGCTAGAAAGACATTTTAAAAAATTGTTAATCCGTGAAACCACTCAAACGGTAAAGTACATTAATAGAAAAACGAAGTGGTCTCTTTTACGTATGATTATTATTTGAAGGAGCTGGTCGGTTGTGGGGGAATGAATCGTGTGAGAGCCGTCCGCTCAAAAGACAAAATGCTCTCAAACCAATGCATCTGTCGCCTCTTTGTGGTTTCACAAACCGTCCCACCAGATTAAGATATTACCAGAATTCATGGACAATGTTCTTAACTACAATATATATTTTTTTTTGGACAAAATCTTAACTACAATATTATCCAATCTTTCTCTCTCTCTTTATCCACACATATATAAGAAGAACATGGAGACGAGTTTCTAAATCTCCAAGACTCTTACGGTAATTAACACACTCATCCAGATTTTTATTGTAATCTATATTATTGTAACCCCATTTGTTAGTCCGCACGTACTTTTGGGACTTGTGGTTTGAATAATTCTCTTTCATAAAAAAAAAAAGAAAAAAAGATTCTCTGATTGTAGTTTGGTTTATGCTCTTCCTCTTCTCTTCCACCTGAGTCAACATCATCCTTTTCATCTCCAAAAGTTAATTCTTATTTGTTTTATTTCTGAAACTCAAAGCTGGTTCTCTGTTTTGGTCACATGGTTTCAATCAGAAGAACATAACTCTTGCTCCACCAGGAAAATAAAACTCTCTCTTTTGTGATCCCACGTCATCTTTCCATATTCGAGAAAACTTCATTTTCAATCGGAAGATTCATTTAGGAGAAAATGGAAAGTGGGTTTTATTCAGATTGGAAAGATACTTCTTCTTCTTCCTTGTTTGGATCAGAAAATATGGAGGAAGAGTTGGAAGATGGAGTTCTCAGAGCTGAAGAGCTTTTCTCATCCATTCCTCAGCCTCAGACACCAAAAGAGCCAATGGAGTTTCTGTCCAGATCCTGGAGTCTCTCTACTTCTGAAATCTCCAAAGCACTTGCACTCAAACATAGGCAGCAACAAGAACAGTTTTGTGTTGGCCAGAACAGTCCCCCTGTTTTGTTTCCTGATGCTGCTGCAGATCCACTCGTGGTATGACACTTTTATTATCCCTTTCTCCTATTATATAATCAAACCAAGTTTTTTTTCAACAATGGCTCAGAATTTTGGAGAGCCTTGAAAGTCAAATACTTTCAATTGTATATGTCCGTTTCACCAGTTCCCAACATAGTTCTTGGGAATTGGAATGGATAAAACATTTTGGACTCTTCTCATAGTTTAAAACTCTGGGGATTTTGATTTTAGGCTGGGAAGATCATGAACTCTGTTGGCACACGCAGAGCAGGGACATTGTCCAAATGGTTTCACCACCACAAGGAACACAGCAGCAGCAGCACAATCACCAATCTCAAGAAGAAAGACAAGGTTCGCGTTGAGAACGCCCACGTGCATTCTGCCGTCTCTATAGCGGCTCTGGCTGCAGGTTTAGCCTCTGTGACATCTGCAAGCAATTGCAAAGGGTCAGGCTCCAAGATGGCACTGGCTTTAGCCTCAGCTACCGAACTGTTGGCCTCGCACTGTGTTGAAATGGCTGAGCGAGCCGGTGCTGACCGTGCACGTGTTGCTTCCACGGTTAGATCTTCTGTGGATATCCACAGCCCCGGTGATCTCATGACTCTAACAGCCGCTGCTGCAACTGGTAAGGCAATTTTTTGAAAGTTTAGGCTTTGTTGCAGCTTCACAAGGCTTTTTTTGTTTCGTTAATACGCATTTGATCTGACTTTGTTTACACTGAAATTAGCTTTGAGAGGAGAAGCGGCTCTGAAGGCAAGGCAGCCAAAGGAAGCAAGGAAAAACGCAGCTATTGCACCTTTTGAGAGAAGCTTCTCTGACTCTCATTGGCCTGCAAATTTTCAGTGTAGATTGGAAGAACCAAATCTTCCATTTGAAGGCGAACTGATCCAGTGCACGCGAAATGGTAATTCGCTTCTGTCTGTGAGTCTGATCACTTGAAGAGTTCACTGAGTCTGAGATAAGACAGAGAGCTTAACTCTTACTCCTTGTGCTTTAACTTGCAGGACTGCAGCGAACTAAGCGTGTCTGTGTCTATATCAACAAAAAGTCTCAGGTACAGCAGATTTGATTAGTATCCACGCACAACACATCTCAGTTCACTTTTGAGCCAATGTTTATTATGCTAGTTATGATTTTGCAGGTAATGATCAAACTCAAAAGCAAACATGTTGGAGGGGCATTCTCCAAGAAAATCAAATGTAAGCATTTACTAATCTTTCAATTTAAACAAATTACCTGAAAGACAGACATTCTGAACTTGTTGTTCCTTTCTGAAGGCGTTGTCTACGGAGTTTGCGATGAGAAATCAGCTTGGCCTTACAGGAAAGAGAGGGATAATTCAGAAGAAGTCTACTTCGGTCTGAAAACAGGACAAGGTCTTTTGGAGTTCAAATGCAAGAGCAAGGTTCACAAGCAGAGATGGGTTGACGGGGTTCAGTCTCTTCTCCGCCAAGTAAATTGCTTCGAGGCTGCAAAATGCTCGCTGGGATCTCTGAGTCTCACCGGCCACACGTGATGCAGGACCCTGTATATATTTGATTATATACATATATAATACCCACATTTTTGCTGTTGTGAGATATTTGCAAAACCTGGCAATGTACAATGTCAGTCTCTGTAACCTCAGAAGACTTTTGGATAAAACACAACAAGTGGTAGGAATATTGCTATGTACAGAAAGACATCAGAAGAATGATGGATCTCAAATGAACCTTTTTATTTCCAATGATTCAGTTTCTGATTTGCTAAGCCAAACATTGACGTGTAAGCTATGAAAAGATCAAAAATTTATAGAGAAGTGGTATGTATATATTTGCTTGAGTGAGCAGTTCATATGAATCAGGTAAGATACATGTCAGAGATTATCATGTTGGCCGTATTAAAATACAACAGTCTTTTGTGTCCCGTATGGCAATACCCGCAGTTCGCAGTAAGATTTTATAGCTCTCATGAGGCACTTTTTCTCAAGGTCCTCTGATTTCTGGACAAAGCTCCTCAAGTTGTCTCGGTGGGAAACTCGCTCAACCTACAAAACTTAAATTTGAGACGCTGCTAAAGAACACAACCCTCAGAACAAATAAACTAGTTGGAATATGAATCACCATTTGTTCAATGATAGGACCTGAATCAAGTTCCTCCGTAACAAAGTGACTTGTTGCACCAATTAGTTTCACACCTGCATCAAATGCCTACCAACAGAATCTAGAAGAGTAAGAGACAGGGACGAAAAATTGAGAGATACGGACGAGCTAAATTTTAATCACACTACTCAGAAACCTGTTTCACGGGATTTCGCCCCTTAAATGATGGCAAGAGGCCATGATGGATGTTGATTACATCTTTTCCATAACCTTTCAAAAAGTTACCGGACAGTAGCTGCCAAAGGAAAAAGTTCCAGTCGATGTCATCCGTCATAATAATAACAATTGCTATGAAATTTCTTTTGTTAATAAAGCTGTTCCTGCAAAGAAGCATATATTCAAAACAAGAACTGCCTAAGGAGACACTTTGATTCATTTTTTGGTTAAAATTTTAAACTAGTGAGGACGCAAGCAAACTATCATGAGACACATTCATCGATATGAGACTATTTCAGGACAATGATTTCCTCACCAATTGGTTAAGTAAAGAAATCGAGCCTCGAATGGAACTTAAAATCTGATTTACCTGCATGTATCTAGCGAGAACTAGAAAATCGGTATCCTTAACCAATTCCAAAATCTCTTCTTCTATTTTGTTCTGATCGGTTGTTGGCAAATAATGATATGAGATGCCATGCCTCTGGAGAAATCGCATAATATGGGTGTTTGGAGCTCTTTCATGATTACTGGATACACAAAATACTCCAGAATCACTAGTCATACATGCATACCTAATACTGTATATCCATTCAATCCATTGAGAAGAGTTATTTGTAAACCTTATCACACATGTTATATCAACGGGAAGCTTTCCGTCCTGCCATTTATGTAACATTTCAACCAGACAATGATCCTACAGGCAGAAAAAATTACACAACTTCAGGAAAAAAAACAAGAGGACACAGAAAAAAGTAACTTTATGACAACATATAGTTTACCTGTTTCGACAGTAGAAGAGCTATCTTGTATTTGGGGTCTAAAGAGGGCACTCGTACAACCGAGCTCAAAGCACTGAACCTTTGTGCAATAGTTTGAAAATCTTCATCCATCTGGCTTCTCGGCCATTTGACTGGATCAAATATAAACTCACTGCACGAGAAATCACCTTTTCATCACAACTCAACCCAAAAATAGAAACTTTTAACTACATTCCAATCTGTAAAAGCCTAACGGAAATCAAAACACTCAAAGCTTTTAGATTTGATAGTATTCACTTTGAAGACATTGGTTCAAAAATTAACCAAGAGAATCTTTTGAAGTAGCATCAAAGGCGAGATTTTTAAAGTGGAAATTTGGGAAACTATACCTTCTAGAGTAGAAGACGTTCTTGTTTTCAGGAACAAACACATCGTAGCCAAGAATGTTTCCTCCTTTTGCAGCAATGCAGTCTGATAGTTTCGCTACAATCCCAACCATATCCTAAACTTCAAAAAGAGATATTGGATTCAATTAGAATAGGACCCTAGAATTTTGGAGAAACTTCCACGATTATTGGATTCATATACGTACGGGACAATGGAAGACGTGGACACCGGGAATGAGAACGGGTGAGACAGAGGAATCGAGGGATTCGCCGTGAAATTGAGAAGATTTAAAGGACCATTTCGTAAATGATCTAAAAGCTGTGGCGGAGAGACATGATGTGGCGGAGACTCTTCGTATCATTGCCGCTATTTCTTCTGGCACTTGTTTATATTCGACTCATCCATTATTATATTCTTTCTCACCTTTTTATCCTTCGACTCCTGTCATCTCTTGTGTTTGTTATTCTTCACATATCTTACTGGAATTTTAAAGCATAGCTCAAAACTCTAACAAATAAAGTGACTTTATTGTTTACTAGTAACAAATAAAATAAAGTGATCTAAATTATTTTATTTTTCTCCAAATTTATGAAGCTTTGTATACTAATTATTTTGAGATAGGCCCCATCGACGTCGTTTAGCCCAAAGCAAGGGAGAGAAAGAGAGAGTCAGAGAGCTCAGACTTTCGTTAATGGCGGATGTTAAGGACTCAGTGCTTACCAGATATGGAATCGTAGGGGTTGGTATGATGGGAAGAGAACATCTCATCAATCTTCACCATCTCCGGGACCAAGGCCTCGCCGTCGTTTGCATCGCCGATCCCCACCCTCCCTCACAGCTCCTGGCCATTGAACTCGCTCAATCTTTTGGTTGGGAACTCAAGGTATTCTGATCCCCAGAACAATCAAACTTAGGATTGACTTATGTGTTTACGAGTGAACAAGTAGAGCGAACACTTGTGCAGTGCTTCTATGTAATGTTCTTGTGCATGATTGTTTGATTCGTAGTCTTTGTACTTGATAAACTCTTTTGATACTTAGGCATTGGTAAGCTCAGGATTTGAGAATTTCCCGTTGTTGTGATTAAGGTTTTCGCAGGACACGAAGAGTTGCTGAAGAGTGAGCTGTGCGACGTGATCGTCGTGTCTTCTCCAAATATGACTCATCATCAGATTCTAATGGACATTATCGATTATCCAAAACCACATCATGTTCTTGTTGAGAAGCCTTTATGCACCACAGTTGCAGATTGCAAACAGGTCATTTTTCATTTTTTGGTACCAAATCTTGCTGAGTCTGATTGATCAATTCATCAAACTCTGTCTGCAATCAGGTTCTTGAGGCTGAAAAGAAAAGGTCAGATATGGTGGTGCAAGTTGGGTTAGAGTACAGATACATGCCGCCAGTAGCTAAGCTAATAGAGAAAGTAAAAGGTAGAGATTTTGGTAATATCAAGATGGTAGCAATCCGAGAACATAGATTCCCTTTCTTGGTTAAGGTAGGCTCAAACAAGTTGGACTATGTGTAGTTTTTACGCATCCCATTATATGACTGCTGAGAGAACATATCATTAGGTGAACAACTGGAATAGATTCAATGTGAACACTGGAGGGACCTTAGTGGAGAAATGCTGCCACTTCTTTGATCTAATGAGGCTCTTTGCCGGTGCCAATCCTGTATGTGTGATGGCTTCTGGAGGCATGGATGTGAACCACAAGAATGAAGTTTATGATGGAAAGGTACATTTTAATCCCAAATTACACCCCATCAATGTGAAGGTGTATGTGTTGTGAGTTTCATACTACATATGTTTCTCTGTGATGCAGGTGCCTGATATAATAGATAACGCGTATGTTATAATTGAATTCGACAATGGATGTCGTGGAATGCTTGATCTTTGTATGTTTGCTGAAGGAAGCAAAAATGAGCAAGAAATTTCTGTTACTGGTGACATTGGAAAGGTGAGATCCTTTGAAATTTTATGGGAGTGTACTTATTTTTGCGCTTGGTGTGTTAAGATTTTTAGTTTGTAGTGAAAATTAGAGCTAAGTGTTCTTTATGTTTGTATTGAAGTCGGTGAGTCCTTCAATATTATTCTCCAAGAGTACATATCTTCCATCTAAGCCAAAAGCAGAGAATATGAGCATAAAATTGTTCTCACACCATTTTTTTGGAGTTGTTCATAGGATCCATGAGTTTTGAGTTGTGTCATTATTTTCGTCTGCTTTCTTTCCAACTGACGTGGCAAGCTTGTTGCAGGGGGAAGCACTTGTTCCAGAGGGTATAGTTCGATTTGGCAGTCGTGCAGAAGGAAGAGAGCACGTTCAAACAATAAAAGCTGATGATGAACGAATAAAGTAAGATTTATTCATCTACACATTGTCTTGCAGTCTTACAAAGTATTATAGTCTCACAAGTCACATCACATAATGTTTGTTTATTCAGATATGAAGGTTTGCATCACGGGTCAAGTTACTTGGAACACCTCACCTTCTTATCAGCAATCAGAGGTGAAGGAAGAGCAGCTGTTGATTTGGAAGACGGCTTGATGGCTGTTGCCATAGGCGTTGCTGCACAGCTCTCCATTGAAGAGCGTCGCTATGTAACCCTTGACGAGGTCTTGTGATTTGTGACTGACAGATAGGTAAAGAAACTAAAATAGAACCTTTGTAAATCGGTATAATTGTTGTTCGTTATGTTTTCCATACACTTGTTTATTGTAAGAACTAAGAAGAGAGAGTGATCAACTGTTATAAGATAAGCCATAGCCAAATCTTTTCTTAATTTGTGATTAAGCTTCTATTAGTAGAGGTTTGAATTGAAATAGCCACAGTGAAGGGATCCAACTTATTGTCCTGCTTAGCAATGGCCAATGGGGACCGGATCAATTTCTCTACAATCCGGACAATACAAACGGATTCAAAATGTATTGAACCAATGTAACCGATCTAAAACCAAACTATTAGGTGACTTCTTTCAATAAATCATTGGATAGAAACTAACTTTTTGGAAGAAAATTCAAATGTAATTGAATTTATTGGATGGAAAATTGAATTTAAATGGAAACAAAAGATACATATATATATATATATATATATATATACCATATTGTATTTGATTTTATTTTGGTTATTGGTTTTCCTAATCCAACAAAATTGAACCGGAGATACTCCCTTACAGTATAATTGAACAGTTTTGGTAATTTAAACCGGTTTCCGAAATAAAAATCGGCGTGTTGAAGTGCAAACCGACTGATACAGATAGAAATCACAGTGGCGCGCTTTTGCCTTCATTTTCGGAACTCTTGTATCGATTCCTCAGTTTTCAAATTCTGATCCGTGGAGCGAAAATGGAAGACGACGGAGGAGAGAGATCGAGCTTCGTCGCCGGCTTAATCGAGAACAGAGCCAAAGAGGTAGGTACGGCTTCTCCGTTACGCGGTTTTGGCAGGATTATGATCTGATTTGTGTTCTCTTTGGGTCTCCATTTCGCGACGGCGATTTCTGGTCATAGCTTCAAAATCCTGTTGTTAGCATGATATATCGATGGTAATGTTGGATTCTATTTTGGATTTCTCTGGATAGGTCGGAATGGCTGCTTTTGACCTAAGATCGGCTTCACTACATCTATCTCAGTATATAGAGACTAGTAGCTCATATCAAAACACGAAGACGCTGGTGCGTTTCTATGATCCCTCTGTGATAATTGTTCCTCCCAACAAATTGGCAGCCGATGGCATGGTTGGTGTATCAGAACTGGTGGATAGGTGTTATAGCACCGTTAGGAAGGTGAAATTCTCTTTGCCATGGATTATATTTCTATACAAATTCTTTAGCAGAATCAATTAAATGTTACTATCAATTCCCTTCGTGCAGGTTGTGTTTGCCCGTGGCTGTTTTGATGACACTAAGGTTGGTGTAGGAACCTCTTATAGTACAAACATCCATTGATCCTTGTAGTCATGTGTTTCGAAATGGATATGCATTTTTGGTTATATGTTTCAGGGTGCCGTGCTAATACAAAACTTGGCTGCAGAAGAGCCTTTGGCGCTTGGTTTAGACACTTACTATAAGCAGCATTATCTCTCATTGGCTGCCGCTGCAGCTACAATCAAATGGTGTCTACATCCTGAACTTGTTGTTTCAGTACATTACAGTTTGGTGTTTTTGAAATACTGAGTTTTGGTTGGTTCATGAGCAGGATAGAGGCGGAAAAGGGTGTGATAGTCACCAACCACTCACTGACTGTATGCGTTTGGTTATATACAATCTAATACTTGGTTGTAAAAGTTGTATATGCAGCAATTCCACAATTTGTGCATAATGAATTATTGTTCTTTTTGGTTTTCCGTATTAATCTGTTTTTTCTTTGTGTTCAACCTTCTCTTTGCGGTGCTGAATGCTGATAGCATTTTTGTGTGGATTGTGCTGCCTATGTCTAGGTAACTTTTAATGGATCGTTTGATCATATGAATATTGACGCAACTAGGTACGATTACCTCGATACTACTTCATGTTCCTAGTCTATTAAATTATAGAGAACTTTACATCAAAACTATATATCGTTATGTTTATTAGTTTCTTGATTTGATGGTAGTGTTGAGAATCTGGAAATCATTGATCCATTTCACAATGAACTTTTGGGCACTAGCAACAAGAAGAGGAGTTTGTTCCAGATGTTCAAGACAACGAAAACAGTTGGCGGGTATCTGGAAACACATTTTTTTAGAGTTCAACTTACTAATAGAGACCTCTTTGTCTCTTCTGAAAATACTGTATGAGTTTGGTATTTCGGCATTCTAATTGTAATTTTTTTAGTAATGTTCTTCAATCATTTGCATATTTCATTGTTTTTAACGCGCTAGTCATTTTATTTCATATGTTGGTCAGGACTAGGCTTCTTCGCGCCAATTTGTTGCAGCCTCTGAAAGATATTGAAACCATAAACACTCGCTTGGACTGCCTGGTTAGTATAGCTATGATTAGGGTGTCATACTTTTTAAGGAACTTCTTAAGACATATTAAATTTGTGTTAAATATGTTGATTTACAGAGCTTGATCATTGTGCAGCTACCGGAAATTTTCCATTGTATGATGATGCATTAATCATAAAGCAAAATTCCTCTTTTTGTAATTGCAGGATGAGTTGATGAGCAATGAACAACTATTCTTTGGGCTTTCACAGGTCTTACGTAAATTTCCAAAAGAGACTGGTAAGTAATTAGGAGAAAAAGTGGGAAGATCCTGAACTTTTCACATTGCATTCAATATATTGAGCTTGGTTCTTCTCTTAATCACATCATCTCAAGCGATTCCTGACCATCAGCCACAACTTTCAGATCGAGTTCTTTGTCATTTCTGCTTCAAGCCAAAGAAAGTCACAGAAGCGGTCATAGGTTTTGAGAATACCAGAAGGAGCCAAAACATGATTGCAAGCATTATCTTACTTAAGACTGCATTGGATGCTTTGCCTCTACTTGCAAAGGTTTTTTTCTTTCTCATTTTGTTATCAGTTTTTTTGCTTGATTTAACAATTATGTCTATGACCTACTCCTAACCTTAGTCGTGCCCTGTACCATGTAAAAAATGCAGGTTCTAAAGGACGCAAAGTGTTTTCTCCTTGCCAATGTTTATAAGTCTGTGTGTGAAAATGATATATATGCTTCCATCAGAAAAAGGTACGCTATTAGTGGGTCTGGCTAGTAGATACTAAGTTACTAACTATGAACTTCGTTTCTCCTATAAGGTTTCTAACTCTTGATCCTCTTTTTGTTACAGAATCGGGGAAGTTATTGATGATGATGTTCTCCATGCACGGGTTCCTTTTGTTGCTCGCACACAGCAGTGTTTTGCTTTAAAAGCCGGAATTGATGGGTTTTTGGATATTGCAAGGAGAACCTTCTGTGATACTAGCGAAGGTGAACAAGAATATGCTTCATTTTGTATTATCACTGACTTTCCCTTTTACAAATCTCTCCTGCTAATCTAAAATCTCGAATACACTGACAGCAATACATAATCTGGCCAGTAAGTATCGTGAGGAATTCAACTTGCCAAATCTAAAGCTCCCTTTCAACAATAGGCAGGGCTTCTTTTTCAGAATTTCGCAGAAGGAGGTTCAGGGAAAACTTCCAAGCAAATTCACTCAGGTCAAAAACGCACATTCATTGGAAACGTAATGTTCTATCTCTATATATATATGGTTTTCCTGACTTTTTTTTTCTTGTACGTGGAATGTTCCAGGTTGTAAAAAATGGGAAAAACATACATTGTTCGAGTCTGGAACTAGCTTCTGTAAGTTTAATCATCACAATTTTAGATGCCTCGTTTCCTTGTGTGATTCTCTTGGTGCTTAATTTTTTTAGCAGTTCAGGAAGTGATATAGTTCAGGCTTACGTTACAGATATCTTTCTATACAAAGTTTAATGTTTGATGCAAATGATATTAAATGAACAAATTCCCCCTACCAAGGTTTTAATCCAGCGAAGTCTTGAAACACCATGGATCTTTTTGATATGAGAAAAACGTGCCCTCAAATCTAGCACAAGTAGGAGCTATGTTCATGTATTCAGGAACCTAGACACAATGTTCATTAATATATATACCGTACATTGATCTGTTGTGCAGTTGAATGTCAGGAATAAGTCTGCCGCTGGAGAGTGTTTCATTCGAACGGAAACATGCTTGGAAGGTTGATAATTGCACATTGCTCTCAACAATATGTAGTAACACGATTCATTATAATCCTATCAGGGTTGTTTCGTTTATGCCTATTACATGAAACATTTTTCGTATGTATGCAGCACTAATGGATGCTATAAGGGAAGATATCTCTGCCCTTACACTCTTAGCAGAAGTCTTATGTCTCCTAGATATGATTGTTAATTCATTTGCTCATACAATATCCACAAAGCCAGTGGATCGATACTCTAGACCTGAATTAACAGGTAGCTTGCTCTCTCACTGTCATTCCTCAAACACCTACCACCTTGTTCTCTCATATTCCTTAGCGCTAAAAAAAACTCTTGCACAATTAAACTGAAGCATATAAAGAGAAATAGAGTGCTATCTTTTATACGCTGTGAAATGATTCAATGTTTTGTGTGGAATTTACTTGTCTATATATTGTTTGGCAGATAGTGGCCCTCTGGCAATTGATGCTGGAAGGCATCCCATCCTAGAAAGCATACACAACGACTTTGTTGTAAGTTGTTTGTGCTATTTTTCATGATACTATCATCCGTAAATTTATTCTGAAAATCACTTTGGCAGCAGAGATCCAATATTCTTTTTCTCGCTAACATTAGCATCCAAGAAAACTGGGGATTTACATATTTATGTGTTCTGCAGTTTAAGCTTTCTTCACCAACTTTATATCATATCTATTTTTTTCATTTGGGGGCTTTGTGCACGCTTGTTGGACTCACATTCTCTTTTGCAGTCTAATAGTATCTTCATGTCAGAAGCAACCAACATGTTGGTAGTTATGGGTCCAAACATGTAAGGGAACTCTTGCTTTACTTTCTTGATAGCTGATCAATTGTCCAGAAAATCCTCATCTACTCATGTTTGTACTTGCATTCCATATCTCAAGGAGCGGAAAGAGCACATATCTCCAACAAGTGTGTCTAGTAGTCATTCTTGCTCAGATTGGCTGCTACGTCCCAGCTCGCTTTGCAACTATAAGGGTGGTTGACCGCATATTCACACGAATGGGGACAATGGATAACCTTGAGTCAAATTCAAGCACGGTAATCTTTTATATTCTCGCTCAGACATTCTCCCGTACTGGTAGATGATCATATTGAAAATATGATCATTCCAAGGATTTGGCCTGTTGGTGAATCCCAATAGTTAGGATATCACAGGGAAAGCAATTTACATGCGGAGAAGTGGTATGGCAGTTCTCATTAATTACTTTTTAATGTCACAGTTTATGACAGAGATGAGAGAGACCGCTTTCATAATGCAGAATGTCTCCAATAGGTAGCCTTTGTGAAAGCAATTAATACAAACGAACCTCCCCATAAGTGTCATACCGTATTAACGTCTCAAAATGTAGGAGTTTGATAGTCATGGATGAACTAGGGAGGGCGACTTCTTCCTCAGACGGGTTAGCAATGGCATGGAGCTGTTGCGAGCATCTCTTATCACTCAAAGCGTAAGCATTTTAACTGAGTTTTTCCCATCGTCGAAAGGTACTTAATAAGTAAATGCAAATGTACTTTTTGTGGCTATAAACTTCCAGGTACACAGTATTTGCAACCCATATGGACAGTCTCGCAGAGTTAGCAACCATCTACCCAAATGTCAAGGTTCTCCACTTTTATGTAGACATCAGAGACAACCGCTTAGACTTCAAGGTTTGTCTGCATTCCTCTTGTATGAGTTCCAGGTTTCAGCTACTACTGCTGAATGTTACAATTTTCTGATCAGTTTCAACTGCGAGATGGAACCCTACATGTTCCACACTATGGCCTTCTATTAGCTGAAGTGGCGGGTCTGCCTAATACGGTGATCGAAACAGCAAGGACCATAACCTCAAGGATCACAGACAAGGTATTACCCAAAAATTACTAAATAGGCCAACATAGAAACTATCAAGCTCTTCTGTCTTCAGCCTTCTCATGTTCATGATGAATATTGGGCAGGAAAATAAAAGAATAGAGCTAAATTGTGGGAAGCACCACGAGATACATAGGATATACCGAGTCGCTCAAAGGTTAATATGCTTGAAATACTCAAGACAAACAGAAGACTCAATCCGTCAAGCTCTACAAAATTTAAAGGACAGCTTCATGGAATAAAGGCTCTAGATAGAAACTCTTTTATACATACGCGTTTACAGTTGCCATATCTTTGCAAGGATTCAACATTCATAGTGGCAAGTATGCTTTCAAATTCTATTATAAAAACACAGACGTTTATTTGCATTCTGAAGTTTAAAAACGATCAATCTCTAATATTAAGTATAACAAAATCATCATCAAAAATTAACTAAGAAATTTAGCTTTATGGTCAGAATCAAAGTTTTTAAGACCTCAAAACTTGAAACAAACTCTTGAATGTGAAAGTCTTCCATCCCAATGTAATTCCAGAATTCCAAAACACAAATCCACACAGAAGATATACCACTTAGAGCAAAACAAAACATAAAGTTGATCATCGGTAACGGCGGAGTGACAAACTGTTGTTCTTCTTCCAGGTAGCCCTGCGGGAAGGTCGGTTCTTGTGGTTGTTGTGACCCTTTCCACGAAGACCACGATTCTTCTTTCCTTCTGAGGTGAGCCCTCTGAGTTCTCTGTGCTTGTGCACTGGATTGCAGATCCAGTTGATCCTTGGATCATTACGGACAGCATTGTGTGCAGGGTCTACTAGAATAATCTCGTAGTACTTGTAGGTAGAGTCCTGAGTAAAACAGAGACAGTCCAACCATTAATCATCCGAATCCACATCAACAAACATTCACAGGACGACAAAGACATAAGGGTTTCTATACACATGCTAATGTCTGAAAGTACCAAGGTCGAGTTCGTCGTTTTCCACCAAAAAGAACTACTATATTATCCGACAGGATATGCTGTGATGACTAGTAAGTACAATAATGATTGAGGATGTGGCGCTTACCTCATTGAGCCAGTACGAGTTAACGACCCTAAGGCCACCCAATTTGCGACCAGCACGTTCCTCAGCAACAGATCTCTTACTGCGCTGGAATTTGAGCTGTGTCACTCCCTGGTTGGTGGGTTTACCATACACAATACCCTTGGAAACAGGCCTCTTGCGACCACCACGTCTGACACGAACACGGTAGACAACAAATCCCTGGAAGAGAGAACCAAAAGAAATTCAGCAACACAGACTCAGCGAAAGAGCAGAATTAAATAAATAAAAAGTAAATTTTTGATCCAGAACTTAAATAAAATGTATCAATCTTAGACAAGAACAGAGTCCACAGAAGATAAAGAGCTGTTCAGTCAGAAGAATGAATCAATGTCGCTGGGTTCAGGAAGTATTCTATCATGTTAGACGCAGACATAAATGCCTACGCATCAAGACACCGCTTAACCAGCTATTTTATCAACAAGCATTACCTAAAACTATAGAAGAATTTCTAAATTAATAAACAAAATGAAAAGCAGAAGAAGAAGGAGACCTGCTTGGCCTTGTAGCCGAGACGACGAGCTTTGTCAGGACGAGTGGGACGAACAAGACGAACGATGGAAGGCTGCTGGCGATACTCCCAGCACCTAACCCTCTGCAGAAACCTCATCACATCCGATTGCTTCTTCCTCCATAGCTCAGACACGTACTTGTACGCCCCTGTCGTTAAAAAATTCACATTTCTATCTTCTTAATTCACTTCTCACACAAACACATTACAATAACCTCAAATGAACAAAAGAGAAACAACATCAGAGAGAAAGAGCTGTGAGAAACATACCCATTGCGAATTCCGGCGTCGCAGTCACTTCTTTCTTCCAAGTAGGTTTCTGGTTTAAATAGATGAGACATGGGAGCAGCTAGGGTTTCCATCAGATTCAGAAGGGCCTTATTGGGCCTATTTCCATAAGCTTAAGTTATTGGGCTTCCGCTATAACCACAATCTTAGGGCCCACGAAAAACCTAAAAAAAACGTACGAATCAGGGGAAGTCTTTAGGATTCGATACGACAGTTCTCAGATCAAACCCTAGAGTTGGTGTTCGTGCGATATCCATAGGGTTTCTCCTGGATATACATCAAACCCTCAAAGATTCTCTGGTTTTCTTGGCCATTTTCTATCGAGATCGAGATCGAGATCGTCTGCAATCTCACCGCTAATCATCAGGGATCCTGTGCTTTCACATTCTATTTCCCCGAGTCGGTGCTTAGAGTTTCAGAATCTTCTGGATTGAAGCCACTCCTTAGATTGCTTGTAGCGGCTCTCGTCTACGTTTTGAAGATTCCTTTCGGAGATTTGGTGATATATATAGTGTAGCTGAGCATTTGCCCCTGCGATATCCACGATTCGAATCAACGTGGACGTTAGCTTGTGGGAAATTCTCGTTCATCTGTAGATTTGAAGCGCGTGAGAGGTTTTTTGAAGTCGAATCAGAGAAGTAAAGAATCATTATTGTAGTTACTTATTGTTTTTTGGAAATCAATGTCTGGCCTCCAATTTTATTTTACGGAAGGGCTTGGATGAAGGTTTTGAAATCAGTGGAGTCATGTTTGTTTGATTAAATTAGTAATACGTATTGTATTTTTATTCATTATCAGATAAATCCAATGGCAATTTATTACAAGTTTAAGAGTGCGAGGGATTATGATACCATCTCCATGGATGGCCCTTTTATATCAGTTGGTTTTCTCAAAGAAAAAATTTACGAAACTAAGCATTTGGGAAGTGGTAAAGACCTTGACATTGTCATCTCTAATGCCCAAACCAATGAAGGTTTGTCTTCCTCCCTCTTATGCAATAGATATGTGTCATATGTTTTGTAGTTAACTACGTGAGAATCTGGTCTGGTCGAAATCAATACTCACTTTTAAAATAGAAATGCTTGTATCTATGATGATGATAACATCAATCAAGTTTTTGCATACTGTATTATCTTTATGTTAAATGTGATTACTTCTGAGATTTGACTGTTATCAATTGGTTGTGCTTGTGAATCATTAGAAAGAGTTACATGTGAACTCCTAACGACGATTCTCTGCTTATATAGTTGCAATATGTGGCCTTATATTTTCTCTTTGCTGCAATTTCAGAATATCTAGATGAAGCAATGTTAATCCCAAAGAATACTTCTGTTCTAATTCGCCGGGTCCCTGGACGCCCTCGCATCAGAGTTATTACCACACAAGAGTAATTTCTGAGATCTATAACTTTAAATATTTAATTTCTCAACTGTTTTGTTCAATCTTAGTGGCTCTTTTCCCTCAAATCTGTGAAAGATATAAAAAACCAATATAAGCTGCACCCTCATCTGTAATGATGTAAATTTCTACATTTTGCAGGCCAAGAGTCGAGAAAAAAGTGGAAATCGTTCAGGCTGACATTACAAATTTTGTTACTGCTGATATATCTACAGTGAGTTGTGGCAAATTTTCGTGGTCTCTGTTGGCATTGAAATCCAGTACAAAATTATTGATTCACACCTTAATCTATGTCATAGGCTGAAGATGAATGGGATGAGTTTGGGAATGATCTGTATTCAATTCCTGATGCCCCATCTATCCGTTCTAGTCACGACCCTGCACCAGCCGATGATAAAGTAGATGAAGAAACCAAAATAAAAGCGTTAATTGACACTCCAGCATTAGACTGGCAGCAGTAAGTAGTCTTCTTAAACTGATGGACTTGGGCATGTGGAATTAAATCTTGACGATACATTTGGCATGACCTTCTTATTTTTCTTTCATGTTACAGACCAGCTGCTGATGGTTTTGGCCCAGGCAGGGGTTATGGGAGGGGTATGGCTGGAAGGATGGGTGGACGCGGTTTTGGTAATTATATTTTTGCTATACAATTGACTTATATATTTCATTTCCCTCAGATATATTTTGCTTAGAGATTGATTGTTTGTGTGTGAGTAGGAATGGAAAGGAAGACGCCGCCACCAGGCTATACCTGCCATCGTTGCAATGTTCCTGGTATGTTAGATTTGGAGAATCGTTTCTATTTTGTTGAATTTGGTTTTAATATTGTCTCTATTGCCTAGAAAAAAATTGTGTTTCTGAGCATCTTTTTTCTGACTCAGGACATTTCATTCAACACTGCCCCACAAATGGTGATCCTAACTATGATGTTAAGAGAGTTAAACCACCTACTGGTATCCCTAAGTCAATGCTGCTGGCGACCCCAGATGGCTCTTATTCCTTGCCAAGTGGTGCAGTAGCAGTTTTGAAGCCAAATGAGTACGTGATCGCTGAATTAAAATGGCTACACTGGTTCTTGGTACCTTTATTCACATAAATAAGTCATAATGTTGATTAATTTGTGTCAATTTAACAAATTCAGGGATGTGTTTGAGAAGGAAATGGAGGGATTACCATCAACAACACGTTCTGTCGGAGAATTTCCTCCTGAACTAAAATGTCCATTGTGCAAAGAAGTAATGAGAGATGCTGCATTGACGAGCAAATGCTGTTACGAGAGTTACTGTGACAAGTGTAAGTTTTCTTGTCAAATTCCAATACATCTGATGCTTTTTGCTGTTCCACAAAACTCATTATCAATTACAGATCTTGGTTGTTTGACTTCAATTATCTACTATTCAGGTATCAGAGATCACATCATTGCGAAGTCAATGTGTGTCTGTGGAGCAACTGATGTACTAGCTGATGATCTTCTACCAAACAAGACCCTAAGGGAGACTATAAACCGTATTTTGGAGTCTGGTAACAGTAGTGCAGAGAACGCTGGCAGCATGTGTCAAGTCCAAGGTATTTCATTCTCTCAGTCGTGGTCATTTATTTTTGTTTCTACCTTCATCGGTAAACTAAAGCTTGTATATCTAGATATGGAGTCTGCACGTTCTCCACCTCCCAAGGGTCTATCACCTACTACATCTGTTGCATCTAGAGACGAAAAGAAACCAGCTTTTTGTAACAACAATGAGACTTCAATTCTAAAGCCATCAGTAGAAATAGCGGAGATCACAAGTACTCCTCGGGCGTCTGCAGAAGTAGTTGAAGCGGAAAAGCCAGTTGATGCATCTGAAAACACTCAAGGATCCTTGAATGGTAAGGAAGCAGCAGTTTCACAGCTGAATACGCAGGTCCCCAAGGAAGAAATACCGCAGCAGGTTGCTTCCGGAGAGCAAGGTAATCATTGGCTTTCATCCCATTAGCATAAAGAAGAGAAAGCATCACCTTTTGCACATTTTATTATGTTCATTGATGTTTGGCGATTAGTATCATCAGTAATACATACTTTTGCTCTTCACCAGGAAAAAGGAAGAAAAAGAAACCTCGGATGCCTGGAACTGGTAGCTCTTTTTCCTATTATGCTGATGACTACTCTTTTTTCCCAGTCTATGTCAACAGTATGGAGAGGCTTAACAGATTGTTTGTCTTTGTGATCCTTTGCAGACATGCAATGGAATCCCATGCCAAATCTATCAGGCCCTGACTATATGATGCCCATGGGTCCAGGTCCTGGTAATCAGTACTTCAATGGTGTGCAACCTGGGTTCAATGGCTTTCATCATGGTTTCAATGGGTTTCCTGGCCCTTTTCCTGGTGTGATGCCTCCTTTTGTTGGCTATGGATTAGGCCCCATGGACATGCCGTTTGGCGGTGTGATGCATCCAGATCCTTTCGCTGCACAGGGCTTCGGGTTCCCTAATATACCACCACCTCATAGGTACTGACAAGCTGAGACTTGCACTCTCAGTTAATAAATAGTTTGTAATTTTGTCTCTTTATTATAGCTATTGGTAAGTTGTATAATGACCCGGACATATGACTTGAGCAGGGACCTTGCAGCGATGGGGAATCGTATGAATCCCCAACGTCCTATTATGGGGAGAGAGGAATTTGAAGCTAAGAAAGCTGAGATGATTAAAAAGCGTGAAAACGAGAGACGGTCAGAAGGGTAAAGCGCTGTGCACTCACTACTTTCAGGCTTATGTATACTGCAGCATGTTAACTTGTTTTTTGTTTTTGTGTGGTACAGAGGGAATGTCTACAGGGACGGTGAGAAGAGCAGAATGATGAACAACTCGGCAGCCTCTTCCTCACCCATGAAACCAAAATCTGTATGTACCATTTTGTTGTCTCAGTTCTGTCTCCCTATCTCTCTCGGCCAACTGGTTTGGCTTTCAAGAGACCACCTTTTCAACACTATCTTTCTCGCTCTCTGCATTTATCATTACGTTAAGGAAAATGGTTTGATTCCACAATTGCTAAATAGGCGTCTGTTTTTCTTTTGTTTTGTTTTTGGTTATAGCTAAATAGGCGTATGTTAATTTAGTTAATTGGTTTAGCTAAATAATCGTCTGTTTTTTTTTTTTTGTCAACCAAATAATCGTCTGTTTATATAGTTAATTTTGGTTTGGGGTAAAAGTCAAAGGAGAGACATTTATGAGTAGATGAGGTAGAGGAAGAAATGCATCGACTTGCTATAGAACGCATAAAATGAATTGAAAGTTATTTCCACTTAGGCAGTTTGGTCACAAGTAAAGCTCGACTGATCCCATAATTTTTTGCCTATCCAAGATAGAAATTTTGTAGGGAGAAAAAAAAGGGGTCAAGTAGAGAGTTGTAGGAAAGAGGTTTTAATTTCAGGGTATCTCTATTGGAGGGGTTAATATGATTTATATAGTTTGTTCCATGTTGGACTTGAAACATTTCTTGCGGGTTCGTTAGAGACGTGGTCCCAAACAGATCAGTAATAACGTTCAGCATTATTGTCGTGCTTATAAAATATTTTTTGTCTAAAATTATTTTTAAAAGTCTTTTACAATATTAAATTTTATTAAAATATAGATATTTTGTCTATTTTATGTTAAAAGTAAAAGTTAAACATTGATATAAAAAAATCATAGTAAGTGAGGACAACTATATTTTAAATCACATAAATATATCTATATGTATGTATTTTTCTTTTTTTTTTTTTAAACCAAAATCAAGTTTGTAATAATTGTAAGGATGGTGATCAGTCTTGATGTCAAATTTATTTCGCAAAATTAAGGTTTTAAAGTGATTAATGGACGTTTGCTGGAAAACTATGCCTTGTTTGCCTACTGTTTACTCTTTGCTTTACTGAATAAGCTGAACTATAAATGGGTTGGGCTCAATGCATCTCTTATTGGGCCTAAGACTCAGATTTCCTTCGTAGTAATTTATCAATTTGCCTTGTTCTTGAATGAACAGAGACCACCGATTTCGTCGGATTACAATCGTCGCAGGCGATCGGAGAGATTGTCACCGGAGCGTCAGTCATCTCGGAGGGTGAAATCTCCCCCTCGATCATCCAGCAGGAAATCTGAGCGTGATCGTCACCTAGACCGTCACAGAGAGACAGATCGCAAGCACCGTAAGAGATCCGAAAAGCCATCATCGGAGCCAACTGCAGAGATCGATGATGACCACAAGTCCAGCGTATTCGCTCGGATAAGCTTTCCAGAGGAGAAGTCTTCTGGCAAACAACGAAAGACATCAAAGTCTTGTACAGCGCCAGAGAGCTCAGTCGCCGCCGTTGCATCGGTTCGTCGTCATAGTCGGAGAGAAAGAGAGATGGTAGAATACGATTCCAGTGATGATGAAGACAGACATTTCAAGAGGAAGCCATCAAGGTACAAACGATCTCCTTCGGTGGCACCTTCCGACGCCGGTGATGAGCATTTCCGACATTCCAAGCGATCGCGAGCTTGATTCGAAAGAATGGAGAAGATTCATAAATGACTAAAACGCCCTTCATCATCGAAGCCATGGCCTGGTACAATGACGAAAATGCCCTCTGATTCTGAGATGGAGTATTCTGGAAGCCAGCCATATAAAAAAGAAGTTATGTGAATTATAGAAAAAGTCTGTGTAATCGGATGTTTCTGTAATATAACGACTAATGTTGCTCTTTTGTACGACTTCTTGTTTAATTAAAACTAGGTTTTGTATCTGCCCTTATGCAGTTCATTATTTTTTAAAATGATTAATGATATTTAATTTTAATATATTTTTTGTATATGTTTTCATACTCATTTAAATTTTAAACCCTTCGTAACACTTGTATTTGTACGACTGAGAGATACTCTTACGTACGTCCATGTGGATGGGGACCAAAGTGATCCTCATCATTTTCTGGCTAAAGCAATTCTTTGACCTTAAAGTCAAAGATAATCATTTTATTTTTGTCCAGCTTATGTTAACAGATCACGAGTTATTATTTATAAATATCTATTAGTCAGAGTGTGTTCATAAGTAAAAACTGAAAATCTTCAATTTCTGGTGTAATAATAATTTAGGAAAATATTCAAAATAGCAGAGGTCGCGATCCAGTGAACTGATTTTGTTTCACTAGCAATGACTTTTACGACAATTCATGTCCAAAAAACACAACAATAATAAAATAATAAAAGAGTTCATATATATATGTACGTACATATTGATCTGAGTAGTCAAATTAACGTATAATAAGAGTCGGTTACATTATATTTAGTTTTTGATGTTTAAATGACTTATTTACTTAATTACTTCGAATACTGTTATCATATAAATAATGTATCGACTAAAACTAAAGTTTGTAACAGTTACGTTGATTCATAAATACACTAAAATTCTCAAAATTTTGATAAAAGACAAATACCAACCAAAGCGTATAGCAGCATACCGTACCGTAGCACTCCATGAGGAATGTTTTTAATGAAAAAGTTACTCTACGAGATATTTTAATTAAATTAATTATGTCCTACCCGAACAATTAATGTACTGTGTACTTTTTTTTTTTTTTTTTACTCTGTACTTCCTTTACTATTGCATTGTACACAATTTAATAAAATTAGCTGTTAATATAATTTCTGATGATATTTTATCAATAAATGTTTTGGGATGATTACTTTTTTTCCAATAAAATAATGTCTACAACATAATTTTATTTAGACTTATGCATTTATAAAATATATTAAAACCTAAACTAGTTACAAATAAAACGGACTCATGATCAATGTTTTTAGTAGTATATGTGTGTGTATGAATTGATGAACATGCATTGTTGCCCTATGCAAGTGAAGTTTAAGTAAACAAAACTTTGATTTTCCACTTAAAATTCTTATTTATTTGTCCGTTTAATGTATTAACATTCTTCTGGATCGCATACGTCAGAAAGCACACGGGTGGTCTACTCGATTTCTCTCGCCAGCTGGGAAACATGTTCTTTTAAAATCGGTCCTATCCGCAATGCCTTCATATACCATGTCGTGCTTCAAAATACCTATGTCCCTATGTAAGCAAATACAATCTTTACTTACTCGCTTCTGGTGGGATGATAAACCGGATAAGAGGAAGATGAGTTGGGTGGCATGGTCTAAACTGACCCAAACCAAAGAATGCAGGAGGACTGGGATTCCGCGACATTGAGAATTTCAACGATGCCTTATTAGCCAAAATTGGTTGGCGGTTGCTGTCAGACCCGAACTCTCTGTTAGGCCGGGTTCTCCTTGGCAAGTATTGTCACCAATCCTCCTTTATGGAGTGCAAAGCCCCCTCTAACACGTCCCACGGCTGGCGGAGCATACTTGCAGGAAGAGCGGTCCTCGCCAAAGGACTAGGATGGAACATCGGAAATGGAGATGATATCAACATGTGGACCGAACCATGACTCTCGACATCCTCTTCGGAGAGACCAATGGGACCTGCTCCTATTAATGGTGCAAACCTGAAAGTATCGGTCCTCATACATCCGGACTCGAACCAGTGGAATGAAGATGCCATTAATCAACATATTTGTGGATCTCGGATCCAACACCCAAAAATAATAGATT
>OVAQ01000683.1:4085-21978 GCA_900406345.1 Erysimum cheiri
TGTGGATCAACCGATTTGCTTCGTTTTATTATTATTCCCAGAAAATATTGTATTGTCATTACTATACATTGTGTCTCTCGTGTTTCTTTAGTTTAGTATCTTCATTCCTTGGTTTACATTAGTCTGAGTACGGAATACTTATAAGTTCCTTATGGTTTCGTACTTATGGCACATTATCACTATGTAATTGGATGGTTTTTGGTTTTATGCACAATGCTAATGATTCAGTTGAAAGATGAATGTGTTGCCTTCTTTACCAGTGGATCTGATAGATATTCGGGAGTGATTTTGGGTTGATTGATTGAGATTTATGGTAAATAAGTGATTGAGAGTTGATTTTGTTAGTAGAGATTCATGGGACTGATTGATTTCATCTATCTTATGATGGTGTTTTCCTTTTATGTGTCTTTTGGTGTTAGTATTTGATAAGCCCGTGAAGAGTTCTGCATCTTGTTCAAGGACACTATCGGTTATCCTTGGAAAAAGAGTTGATCTCCTGTGGGGAATCTTGTATTCCTTTCGTTTTATCAATGCAACTATTTTACTCTATCTGGAACTGATTCAGTTTAGATGAATGAGTGTGAATAGGTGTTCAGTCTTCTAATCATTTTTTGCATCAGACGTGCAATTCTGATTCGGGTGCACTATTTTGCTGCTTGTCCCAGGTAGAGAATGGAAGAAGCAGTAGAATCTGAAGACTTAGAATTTAAGTGGGGTAAAAAGAAGTCTATTGGTGGGAAAAAGAAAGATGTCCAATTCTATGAATCTTTCACCTATGATGGAGATGAATACCGTCTTTATGATTGTGTCTTAGTTGGCGACGCCAGTGAACCAGACTCTACTGAACCCTTCGTTGGCATGATCATAAAAATTTGGGAACACGCTGATAAGCACATCCCTAGGAAAGTCAAGCTTCTCTGGTTCTTTAAACCTTCTGAGATTGCGCCATATCTTGAAGGAGTCCCAGATGTACTTGCAAATGAACTGTTTTTGGCGTCGGGTGAAGGTCGCGGGCTCACTAATATCAACCAATTGGTAAGATTATTCTTCTGCATACTATGTTGAATTTTTCATTCTCCATATTACTTGTTGAGCATGGTTTGGCGTTTTTTAATGATATGCTCTCATATTATGCTGCGGGCTAAATTTTATTGTCTCGCCATTTTTATTTTGTTGAATATTATATTCCTTGCACGAGGATAACTTATTCTCTGTGCACCAACATATGTGCTCCAAATAACCCTGACACAGATCTCACCCCCAAGCAAAAAGTTAAAGTAGTATTATGTAGCCGCTCTATCTTTTGAAGATCCCTCAACAGAAATACTTGTATCAATTACTTTTATTTGTTTCTGACTTTCTGTCAGTGTTGCAAGTGTCTTTCGATGGTGAACCAAACATGTCCTTGTGTCTCCATAGATTGACCTTTGCATCGCTTTTTGGTTGGAATATTGGTTTAACTTTATGTGCCATTGTGCGTATAGCTGGTGCAAGGAATTAGTTAGTAAATTACACCTGCTGGAGACTGATATAACATTATTCCACTAGGAAGCAATCGGTGGGAAATGCTCTGTTCTCTGCATTTCAAAGGACAAAAGAAATCCACAACCCTCGGATGAAAAAATCAAATCAACGGACTTCGTGTTTCGCCGAGCATTTGATGTTGGAAGTTGCAAAGTTGTGGATAAGTTAGACGATAAAATTGCTGGAGTTGACGGTACAGTTTGTTTCATCTCAGTTGCTAGCTTTGACATTCTACTATGTGATCGATAGCTATCTTGATTCTTTATTTACATCATATCTTCTTTTCACTCTAATTCTTGCAGTTAAATTTATCTTTAACAGAGCGGGTTGTGAGAAAGAAGTAACTGCTGTGCAGAAAACTGAAGCAGACATAAATGGGAATTCAGATAGTTTGAAACCAAATGGTCCTTTAGCTAGTGGTTCAGATAGGAAAACTGGAGACACCTCTATTGAATCGTCTGACTGTAAAGAAAGCAGTTATGGTTGCAAACAAGAGAAAGAAAAAGGTCACTATCAACTGACTACAAAAAAATCTACACTTGCAGAAGAAAGGTTTAACAAGGATTCTGGCTCTGGGGGAAAGCATTGTGATGGCGTAGCTCAAGAAAGTGAAGTTAAAAAACAGTTTATTAAACAAAAATCTATGCCTGCAGAAGGAAGATATAGTAGCTCTTGCGAAGCTTCTGGCTCTAGAGAAATTCATTCCAATTCCAAGAAAGCTCAAGTAAATGATGTGAAGAAACAGTTGACCAAACAAAAATCTATGCCCGCTGAAGGAAGATATAATAAAGAGTCGAATGGATTGGATGATAGGCCTCTGAAGAAACAGAAACTAGATGGTTCTGCTACGGTACCAGATGGACGAAATACAACCAGTTTGCAGAACATCACTTCTGATGGTAAACAGGATACAGGAACTTTTAAGAGACCTAGAGAGGAAGTCCCTCCCAAGAAACCTAGCTTTGTTAAGANCAAAATGAAAAGAGAGGAAGTCCCTCCCAAGAAACCTAGCTTTGTTAAGAAGCGAGATCTGGGAGTGTTAGTTTCTGAAGGAAAAGATACGAAAACTGCAACTGAAAAATGTTTATCCAAGAAGCCCANGGAAGTCCCTCCCAAGAAACCTAGCTTTGTTAAGAAGCGAGATCTGGGAGTGTTAGTTTCTGAAGGAAAATATACGAAAACTGCAACTGAAAAATGTTTATCCAAGAAGCCCAGATTTGAACGTGCTGAGGACAAGATTTTGGCAGATTATCAAGTAATTGAAGTGAGCCGAAGGCCGGATGCTGTAAGTATATATTTACTATGTGATTCCTGCAGTATGATTTAGTTTACATTGGTTTGGAAATGGCTGCTTTCATGAAATTTCAGTCAGAGTGGGTTGTAAAATCTTTAGGTGCAAGGATGTTGTTTTGCAAGAACTCAATTCTAAAAGTAACAGTTTTGTTTTCCAGTCCTTCTCTATGTATGTTGTAGCGTTGTATTGATGTTCTGTCATTCTTCTCGTCATATTATGTTACCAAGGTGCTTGTAAAGATTGTGAAGTTCTTCTAACAGGCTTTTGTTTCCTTTTTATTGATCTCAGGAAAAAATTAATTGGTTCCGGAATCTTGTAAGTATTTTTCCCTTCTTTTTGCACGCAAATTCTGTGCATGTTTTTGTTTGCCTCCATTTTCGTGTTTTACATGCTTGTTCTTTGATGTTAATAGGGTGACATGTTAATCCTTTTTATATTTATTTGTTACTCGTTCATATACTAATCAGAAAGTAGTATATTTTCTTTATCGTTTCTATGTTCGAGAAATTCAGTTGTTTACTTTGACATATGCACTCAAATTGTTCGCTTTCTATATGCACCTGTTTTTTTGGCTGGTCATTGCAGACTCTTCTAGCTAGTCTGGATGGTTATCAGATTCTGTACGTCGTATCAAAATTACCTTTTCGGTTCACATCTGGACTGACTTTTTAATTTGTCTAAACCATGTCCAGCCTTGGAAAGAAAGTATGAGGGACGCAGAAAAAAAAGGGACTGTGGTTCTTCTTCAAAACTTGGATCCTACTTATACATCTGATGAAGTGGAGGTATCACAGTTTATTAAGGATTCTCTTAAAACGTATTTTGTATATGCCTAATCAATGTACCCTTATGTAGTGCAGTTGTTCCTGATCTACTTCATGGAAACCTCCCTTCTTTCCTCTTTGAATGTTATCTAAGAAAAATTATGAATTGTATTTCAGGATATAGTCTATTCTGCTTTGAACGAGCAATGTGAAGCAAGGATGATAGAGCGTACATCAGTCACTGTTCCTCATATTGGTAAGCTACCATTTTACTCATAGGGGTTCTAATTTATGCTTCTCACATAGTAGAAATGGAATGAGGAGCTTTACTAATATTGGTTGATGTACAGGTGAAGCTTTGGTTATTTTCAAAACAAGAGAAGTTGCAGAAATGGTGATTAGAAGACTAGATGAGGGATGCTTGTTGCTATCAAATGGGAGGTTGGTAAACCTCGCATGACATATTTCACATTTTCCCTAAGCTTCCCAATGATCAATTGCAGAAATCTCAAATCTGTACTGTACCATTTATTGGCATACTTTCATCTAAGAAATATGTATTGCGCCGTTTTTGCTCAACAGGCCCCTTGTTGCTGTTTTTGCTAAGATTACCCCACCAGGGAAGCCGTCATCATTCTCCGGTCATATCAAACTACATAAAACTCAAACGCGACGAGAGATGGTATTGTTTTCATTGCCCTTGCCCTTGCACTCAAACACACAAGTAAAACTGCATCGTTCCTTTACCAATGTTTTTGCTCTTTGATCTTTATATGTTTTTCCAGAGAGATGCTGTGGCTACATCACATGGTGCTCAGCCGAACAACCTTGAATTTGACATGGCCATGGAATGGTGCTTGCACCAAGCCAGACACGAGCAGTCGTCTGAAAGAGTATCTAAGGTATTAGATTTTGTAGACAATTATTTCCACTATTTTGACTGAAAACTTGAGTTTCTAATTGGAAAGAATGAGAAAAGTATCTAGTTTACTCTTCCACAAAGAACGAAACCAAAATCCTTTATAAGCTTTACTCAATGGCCAGGGACCTTAAGTGGTGAACTTAGATATATTTCTTTAGGGTAATACTGTCCCACCATCAAAAAGTTTGGGTTGATTATATCTTAACTTTATTGAAACTAATCTGAAATTGGTTTCATGTCCTAGTTTGCTGTTCCTTAGTATCTGATAAGAATCTTTTCTTCTTCCTCGGGTGTATATTCAGCTCCCTTAATCATAACATTTATCAATCTGTGTTCTTCAACTCCTTTAGAATAACTGAATCTTTAAACCCTTGTAGAGGCAATTGGAGGAGATTAGATCGCTGCGGATTAACTTCAAACCTAAACTTCCTTAGTTTCAGAATCATCTCGTCTTTCTCGTGTAAGTGTAAACTCTTATTCCCCTCGAGGAACATGTCTATCATCTAAAAGAACCAAACTGTAACTTACTATCTTTGTTTCAGACAGGAACATCACCAAGTATAGATTAGAAGGAAGAACACAAGCTCTCTTTTGGCCTCTAAAGACGGTGACGTAAGAATTTTGGTATCGTACTAAAAAATTCATGCCATCGAATCCACCAGCTTTTGACTCGGTAAATACCTGGTTTCTCTATGATTTTTTTTTCTTGATGTTATTGAAATCAAAATTTTGCAGGAAAATATGAATAATTTCCACTTGTGCTCTTTCATTTTTACTTGTTATAGGAACATACTGATGCGACTTCTGGTCTCAAACGGACGACCCTTTTGTAGTTAAATATTTTTTAAGGGTCATTTTCTTTCGTGAAGTGCTAAACTTTTGTGTTGATCAGGAAATGTTCAAGAGTTATTGTGACTTGTAAAATACGTTTTGTGTGACTTTTGTAGGGGTTTAAACAAGTTCCTTATGACGCACCTTTACTCCTTTAAGCCTAGTTGTTGACTTGTTTCATCACTTAAGCCGTTTCTTGTCATCTGAAAAAGAGTTTCGACTCCTTCCATCCACTTGAATGTGGGTCTTACTAGCTCCCTTAGTGGGGTTCGCACAAAAAGAAGAAGAAAAAATATTTCTTAACGTCTTATCCTCGAACTTTTTTTCTTTGTAAACTGTAACTTTAGTTCTTGTATTCGAATATTTATGTTGACTTACAATTACATTATACTGTATTACGAGAGAAATACTAGATTTTAAGATCCAAAAAGAATTATTGTCAGCCTATTTTAAGCAAACAATTATAGTATCAGGCAATATGTATAATTTAATGCCAAATAATGGTAAAGGAAACAAGGTTGATATTTCTGTGGTGACAAAAGTTATCACCGACAACACATCATATATGAACGTACATTCTCCACGACGTTCTCCTTCTCCTCAGGTGTCTCCAAAATTTCTTCTATCAACCAGAAAGGAGGGGTAATTACTAATACTAAGCCTTAATTATAATCGATCCAAAAATGAAAAGGTTATATTAAAATAATTAGGAATTATCAGACACACCTACACCAAAATCTTGTGAAAAATCTCGCCTAGCCTAACTCCGTATTATTTAATTTGTGTTGTAGTAATAAACTATAGCAAAAGGAATTTTTCGAAAAGCGTATAAAATTTATTTTTCAAAAGACATACGCAGGCTGTATGACTAAAACTCACCGTATTGAAGGCAGGTGTGGAGAGTCGGACCTCACACGTGTCATCATGCAGTAAACGAGAAGGAGAAATCTGAGTCAGCACAAGACGACAAATAAAGTGAAAAAAAAAATAATGATGCCCAAAGCGTAAAGGTTTGCTTAACTATGGTTCACTGGTCAGGTCATGGTGACTCGTGTCTACGTGGCCTATAGAGAGATATCCACGTAGACAAAAGATCTTGACGGTCAATTGATGATGACTAAAGCAGGTCTTAGCTCTAAACCCATCCGCTTAATGTGACCGTTTCCTTGCAGACCAGACCGTCAACGTGTTACAGGTTTTTTTTTTCCTTTCTTGTGTTTTTTTGCTTCTCTTGCGTAACTTTTTCTTTTTGTTTTTTGCATATCTTTTTGTACTATATTATGTTATGTGAAAATTTATATTCTGTTTTTTTTTTTTTTGGAAAATTGTATTCTGTTGATCTGTTCGACTCACTTATTTATGTGTATTCTTTTGGACCGTGAAATTTATTGTTCAATAATAAAATTACTGTAGCGTTTTCGTATGATCATTCTTTAAAGATTGGTTCAACATCTTTAAAATAAATAAAAAAGATTGGTTCGACATAAGTTATTTTATTAAGTAAGTTCGTTTTGGTATTTAGATTCGTGCAGACCATTTTGCAACTAACCATCAACTGAAAGCAACAACACAATATGTTTGATATATAAATCTAGCGTGACTTTGGTAGGGTAGATCATATATAGATCAATAAGGACGTGATCCTGTTTTTTTTTTTTTCTTTATATATATAAAACATTTGATCCAAACGTAATTTGATTATTACTGGCCATTGGATTAGACCCCACCAGATCAACCCACAACTATTTAGCACAACAACCCTAGTTAAAGATCTTACATTTCGTTACAAATGAATAATATGAAACTGAAAGAATTTTTGACATGTAAATTTGCTTTTCTAACGTATAAGAAAAAATAAATACGATAAGGCAGAAACAAAATGAAACCCGAAATATGTTTAATCATTTCTTTTCATAAGTTTTTCAATTATTTAGAAACTATTGTTGTTAGAAGCATAAATACCAAAATTAATAGTATATTTAAACAAAACATATATAACTACTAGTAACAAAATACCAAAGAGAGATTTTTTTTGTTTTTTTGGTGTGAAAATACCAAAGAGAGATAGTGACGTGCGAAAGATTCTGACTTTTTTTTTTTTTTTTTTTTTTGGCTCAACATCAAAAATTCATTCACCAAATCGAGATTACAAAACATTTGACCTCGACAATCTTCACTCAAATACAATGATTCAGTCTAATATCACCCTGAAACACTAATGGATCTAACGCTATCCAACTGAAAATCATTGTATTTTTCAACCACTGCGAGATGAAACACGCCACAACTCGGAGTGAAATCATCTCTTAAACCACCTAAAATTGACCATAATAACACGAGAACAACGACTTACACGGAGAAGACCAAAACTAAACCGAATTACAAATTAAATCCAAACTAATAGTCCCTTATGATCGGAGTGTAGAACTTGTCCCAATAGTATCACCACCCGAAGGCGCATTATCTGAAAAGCTTGGGTTTCCCGGCATTCATCGTTCGGGTCTTAAACCAAAAACGGACAACACGTCCCACTTCTGAGTTCTGAGTCTGAAATATGCATGTAATTTATAATTATTGGGTTATTTTATTTATCAATTAGAAAACTGTATGTAATTTATAATTATTGGGTTATTTTTATGGTAACAGCAAATTAAAGAAAGAAAGCAAAATAATTAGTAGGAGTATATATATGGTATGACATAATGTAAAAAGCAAAAGTAGACCACAGGAAGAAAAAGGACAAAAAAATATAATTGCTCTGTAGGGATTCTTTTATATTTGGTATTTAAACCAACTGTAATTTCAATATTTCTTGTAGATTCTGACACCGAATAATTATACAATGTCGACATAACTGGGACTTTGAGAGAGAGAAAATACAGTATCGTAAAATGTATATCATCTAAATTTTATCAAGCACATAAAAAATAGATATAGGTAAAAATTGATACACAAACTCGATGTAACAATGTCGCTTTCCAAAATCAAAGTTCAAAAATAATAAAAACATCACTCAGACAATATGTAAAAAATATACAGCAAATTATTTTTAATGTTTGACTAAGACAGTGAACAAAAATTATTTGGACCAAATAACTACAAAATGACTGAAAAAAAACTACAAATTATGAAAAAAATTATACAAATTTTCATAATTTTATCAAATGTCATAGCTATATAAATAATAAAATAACATAAACTATTATAAAAAAAGTTGAAAACATTAATAAAAATTTTAACAAATAAAATTAAAATGTTGAATAGAAAATATTTTTCACTAATATTTATTTTATAAAAAATGTAAACAAATCATTTGACAAATTTAATTTATTTTGGTGTTTTGCGATCAATAAAAAAATTAAAATGATACTTTTATTTTGTCGATTTACAAAAGGCTGACATATATTTTTAATTTATATTAATTTTTTTTGTCGTGAAGTTTATACATTTACGATCGTTTCTTTAAGTTTAATTTTTTTTATTAACAAATTGATCGCATATGGATTGGTAAATTTGAGTATAATATTTTTACTATCAATCTACAAAAAATTTACGTATATTTAAAATTTTTAATTATTTTTTTTTGTCGTGAAGTTTATTTAGTCAAAAGCTTACTGTCTAAGTTATAATAATCAATTAATGCGATCGATTTCTTAAAATGTTTACTTCGTAAATGTTTACTTAATGAAACGATCGTAACTAAAATTTTATAGAAAAAATATTTAATAAAATAACCTAAATACGTATAAAAGATTATAAATTCAAGATTAATATTCTTCATCAGTCATAAGTTATATAAACAACATACTAAAATGTAAATGATGAAATTTCTTAAAACAAAACCGCTAAACCGAATGGATTAGCTAAAACAGCCCAAATCTGCAAAACAAAAAAGTGAAGAATTTGGTCAGAGAGGTACCATCATTTTTATTCTGTCACTTCCAGCCATATTTTTCCGGCCAAATAATTAAAAAAAAAAAATCTAATACCATTAAATAAAATTGTTTTTAAATTGAATGCAAATTAATTGTCAAGAAAGGTAAATTGTTTTTGGCTACATAGACCCTACTAGTACTTGCATTTCAGGGAGAGCTTAAAACGTGAATCCGATAGAGAGAGAGAGAGAGACTGTGAAGCTCACTGCTACGCTGATTTTGAGGAGAGAGAGAGAGAGAGAAGAGTACCTCACAAGACTTGCACAAATATAAACGAAGACTTCGCATTGTCTTATTTCTCTGCAATTTCTTGGTTCTTCTTCTTCTTCTTCAATCTTCTTCAACTTTACCTCAGAAGGAAGAACAAGTCCTGAAAAACCCAGGTCTCTTTTTGTCCTTTCAATTTGTTCTACTTTTGAATCTTTGATATCCTGAGAAATTTCCCAGATTTCAGCTTCCAATCGATTTATAAGTCCGTATGATTTTTCTCTTTTCAGCTTTTCTTGGTTTTTGCGTTTAAGTAGTCTCTCTGGTCTGATGATATCTTCTTTCGATGATCCTTTCCTTTGTATCGACGATTTCTTTTTGTAATTTTTTTTACTCATCTGGGTTCCAAAGATTGTTGCTTTGCTTCTTGAAATATCAAAGCTTGCTTTTTTCAAATTGATCAAAATAAACAGCGTTTCATCTGTTTAATGCTATGGACCTTCTTCGATCATTGCCTATGCTAACATTTGCTTTTTGTTTTGAATGCACAGATTCAATCATGTCTCAGCACTCCAACTATCAAATGGCCACTGCTTCCGATTTCTATTCGACAAAACCGGAGTTGTCAGGGATTAAGAGCCACAAGCTCATCTCTGGTGTGTTTGAAGGAAAGGGTCCATCTGATTATGAATCATCTTGGAGCCCAACTTCTCCTTTGGATTTCAGATTGTTCTCGAGTTTAGGGAATCCTTTTGGGGCTTCTTCTTCTTCGAGGTCAATCTGGAAAGGGAAACAAAAGAGCTGGGATTCTGGTAAAGTAGGCTTGAGCATTGTGGATTCTCTTGGTGATCATCACTTTGATTCATCAAGGATTCTTCTACCATCACCGGATAGTAAAAACATCATCTTTGGCTCCTTGATGAGAAGCGGAAACAACCCCAAATGCCAGATACCTCATCTACTCTCTCAACCCTTTGCCAAAGCTTTGATGCCCAAGAATGTTATGCCCAATGCTGCCTTTGAGATTGGACATGATGTGATTGATGTGGTTGAGCTTCGAAAATCTGGCTCGGTCAATGCTTACTGTTTGGGTGACGGGAGCATCAACAATACTTGTCAGGTGATAAAGCAAGCCTCAGGATCACTTAACAGGCGTACTGAAAGTGACATTGAGATCTCAGAGGACTACACTTGTGTTACTTCCCATGGTCCTAACCCCAAAACCACCCATTTTTACGGGGATCAGGTTCTGGAGTCCGTGGAGCACAATGGGTTAAAGAAACCTTTCTGCGGAAACAAGAAAGAGAGCATTTTTGCAATTGCTCCTGTCGACTTGACAACACCTATTGATGTGTTACCTCCCAATGACTTCTTGAGCTACTGTTACGGCTGTAACAAGAAGTTGGGTATGGGGAAAGATATATACATGTACAGGTACTCTTCTCCTCCTTCAACACTAGTGCATTTAGAATTGGTCCTCTATTCTCTTTGCATTGGTGTGTTTTAAGATAAAGTCTTGAACTTCCGATAGTTTAAAGCCCACAAATGAAACTCCAAAACATGATAGTAGAAATGGAAACTTAGTTTCTTTACAGTACTTTGTTATTATACTGCATAGCTCTTAGGTCATATGGTATTATACTAATCACACACAGTTAACATCTTGTTAAATATGAATGTCCTGGTTTTGGTTTCTAGAGGATACAAAGCTTTCTGCAGTAGTGAGTGCCGTTCAGAGGAGGTATATCGGGATGAGGAAATGGAGGATGAAGACGAAGAAGAGGATGAAGAAGCAATCAAGCCTGTTCCGTCTTCAGACAAGGACCTGTCTAAGAAGAAGTGTAACAGTGTGTTCTTCACTGTGGGCTGACTCCAATGCGCCCACCATTTCCATGATTGATTTGAGTCCATAAAAAGAGGAAAAGTAGAAGCTTGAGCTGATCATCTGTTCAAGAAAAAGAGCTGCTGGTTTCTTTAAACCGAGGCGGCCATGGATGATCGCTTTTGTATATTGCTTGTGCTTCTGCTACCTTACAAAAAAAAATACTTTTGGTCTCATCTTTAATGGTTTTGGTAGGTGATTGGGACTATGGCTATTGTTAATGGATATTTATATTTATGGTTCATTTATTCAGATATGATAATCTTCATTTATTACATAAGAGGAGTGTAGAAGCCGGTCTATGTGGCTCTCCTCCGGTTATCTCTTTTTCATTTGTTCATTTTTGATGTACCTGAAAACTAAGTGGTCAATCCGTCAATGTATCAAGTCAGTCCCATGAAGAAGAAAGTTTCTCTATTTTTTTTTCTTCTCTTTTTGTGTATATAATAAATTTCATTTTGACCAAACAAATCTGATTTGATAATTCGAAGAACATATACATTAAAATTCCTTGATACCAGTTAGATGAGGTAAGAACATGAATGCAAGTTATCAAATATATCTCCCTCTCAAATTCTCAATACATTTGATTGTTAATAAAGATCTTCAGATTTGGACAAAGTACTTCGCTTGGCTCATTTCTCCCACGACAACTTTCATAACCTCTCCTATCAAAATTAACAACAATTTCGAAAAAAGCATTTGTAAAATAGCTGAGGTAGATGGAAAGCATCACCAAAACCTCCATGGATCCTTGTATGGAGGAACATAACTATCGGTAGGAGGAAGAAGCCTAAAGGATTCTACTGTTCTTTCTAACACCGGTCCCATCTGCATTTTATACAAACCCTCAAAATTAGACATTTTCACACTAACACAGAAGATTTTCAGAAAGTAGAAGTTACAGATTTTGTACCTTGTCCCATTGCTTGCCAAGGGTCGAAGCGTTTATGGTGTATAAGTACCCTGCAATGAGATTCAGGTTAATGTTATTACTTTAAATCAGCGTTACCACGTGCTAAACAAAGTCTAAACTTTGCATCTCAATCAATATCCTTGTGAAAAGTTGTTTACCATCACGTTCAGCTGTTGAAGAAATATAGTGTCTGTAAAGCTTTGATGCTTCAGCCTGCCCATATAACATAGCAAAGGCAATAAGTCCGATAAAACAAACACCTTAATGTGTTTAAACAAGAAGAATCTGCTCAGAATTAGAGAGAGTTACAATTTTAGTTGGTGATTTGCGGACAAGGTACTCATAGTACCAGTAAGGCTCCCCATCAATCTGCATATAGAAAGCATATGGGGCTACTGAGATTTGTAGATTCAAAATTTGTACTTTGTTTGTATAGTTTGTTATGTAAAATCATACTTACATCAGTAGCATGTGCATCAAGAACCGAGCTCTCTTCGAGACGCTGACTTGAGGTGACACGCTGCTCATGTAAACATCAAGTTAAAAGTTTGAGAAAAGGAGAAGTTTTTTTTTTATTGTGATGTGTTTCATGTTAGAAGGGTTACCAATGCTGATTTATCAGACAAAACAGAGTCAGCAACTTCTTTAGCTTCCCATGTTTTCTTTTCTTTTGATGTTAATCTTGAGTTTGGGGGACCTATCTGGATCAAGAACCGTAAAAGACATATCGCGAGAAAGATAGCAAAGAGAAGCAGTCTTCTGGTAAGTTGGCAACACCAAAACTTACCGAAACAGAAATTATGAGGTTGTCGATGAGGTCAACTCGTTCAGAAACAATGCGTAAACGTGCATCAGCTGGACCAGTTGAAACAGACTCAGTCACAACTTGATGATGTATATTATACAGCAGAGGACATCGTCATAAGCCTCCAGAATTGATGGAATCAAAAGGAAGCATAGCACTTACGAGAGAGTGGTGCAGCTGAAGAGTAACGTTCAGGCTTTCTTGATTCGACCCTGCAAAATCAATGTAAGAAAGTGAGATACATGTTGAACTAATAAGAAGCATTAAATAAAAAGCTATACCATCAATACCATTTGAAGACAAGCTTCTCAGATGGAAACTCGAGTGGGTAAGCATAAGAATAAGCATTAATATCATCCACCATTGAACCCATTTTCAGTTCTACTGCACCCATTTTCAAATCTTCTTCAGCATGAGTGATCACTGCAATAACAAATCCCCAAAACGTTGCAGAAAAATGTACAAAAAAGTATACACTTCTGAAGAGATTCTAATGGCCTAAAAGCCGTAAGAGATTCTCAATTACTTCCATGAACAATCTCTCTTATTTCATTCTCTCTACTTACAAATCAAAACTAATTTGCGTTCAAGACAAGAATCCAAATGAAGGAGTGTAGCAAAGCATTACCAGGTGACACTGGTAAAAGCATAGACAAAGGAGAAGAGAGACCAATTAGCACCAAATCCCTACGAGAAAGCCCCTCTTCTGAAGAAATCGATCTCGTAGAAACACCAGAACGAGCAATCATCAGCTCCTTATGATACTTGCTCGAAATGTTGCTGCTCCTGCACCTGAAAAATTCTCAATGAAAATCACAAACGGACAAATACAAACAGAACTGGAGCGAGCATACAAAAATCGCAGCAGATAATTTTACCTGAAAAGACGACAATTCGAAGAAGGAAGAGATGGACAGAGAAGAGCCATGGCTATGGTGGAGCTTTACTTCTTCTTCCTTTAGCTCATCCATCCATTCACTCTTTTTGTTTTGATGATACTTTCAAAACCGGTTCTCCTATGATTATCAATCGGTATTGATAAAACCGGATTTATCTCGGTCTAAATTGATCTTTAATGCGTGAACCCTGATTTCCGGTTTATATCCCCGTATTGGTCGTCACGTACTGTACATCGAACTAAGCCAGTATCCCGGTTAAGGATAAAGATAATCGTGTGTCCAAGCGAATACCATCGTTACATTTTACATATATGAATGTGATGTTTAAAATTCCACATTAATCGCATTTTACTTGGGTCAGAGTGCAAATTCGTCGATCGATCTTCAACGCTAGTTTTTGTCTGGTAAGCTCATTTTCTCTCCTGATGTTTCGTTTCTTCTTCTTCTCCTTTAACGTCGATCGTTGACGAGGTCAACATGATTCCTTTTCGTCTCTTTTGATTCTGCATATAATCACTTCGTCTTTCGCATCATATTCTTTTGTGGAGAATCTTTGTTTTTGTTTGTCAATTTGCTCATGCAGTAACGCCATTGGTGCCAAAATCCTCTAATGTAATATAGCTACAGAGCATTTCTTTGTTTCCATATCTTCAATTTAAGGAACATGGATCTTGATTCTTGAGATTGCAACAATGTTGGTTTCATCGTGTCTAGTTAGGAGATAGATTGTTCAACAATCATTGTTGTTCTGGTTGAGTTTTCATGTTTCAACATCCCTAGTTAGATATAATATGAGACTGTTTGATTTTTTGCAGCATAAGACATCATTGGTTTGTTTTATTTTCGTGTTATTAATTGTCTCTGTCTTTTGTCTATTTTTTTTGTTGTTGTTGGATATCAGTATTAGCAAGACAAAGCAATGAAGCCTGGAGCATTTGCATTGAATCCACATGCAGCATCATATGTACCACTCTCCAAAAGAGTGGATTATGGTGGTGATGATGGTTTGGTGTTTGCCAAGCCTCCCACACATATTATGCAGGGCCAACAGATAAGTTTCTCAGGCGTTGAAGTGTCAATGCCCAAGAAATCCTCTGAATTGGCATACAAGCAGATCACGGATGATGATTTGGACATGGAGATGGATATAGACATGGATATTGAATACCTTTTGGTCACATTCTCTGGTCTCTCACAAGCGTCTATAACTGACGTATACCTCGCCAATAGCGGTGATCTAGAAGCAACCGTTGAGATGCTGAATCAGCTTGAGGTAAAACATCATATTTTCTCACATTTTCAGTTTCCCTAAGATAGGCCAGAATGTTAAATATCTTATCTGCTTTCTTTCTTTTTATATATGTTGAATGTTGATCCCTCTTTCTATATAGATATACAGCACTGAATCTCAAGAACACCTCCCAGAGACGCTTGATATTGGGGATATCTCTGAATCAGGGCCTTCAACCTCAAAAGCTTCTGAAGTCGCTGCATCGTCGTCATCGGTTATCCCCAATGCACCTGTATCGGCCTGATCTGATGAATCCTTAGTTGTGAAGTTTTACTCTCTTTTTCTTTTTCTTGGTTTGCATACCCATAAATAAAGTACAGTAATGGGGTATGGTATCAATGAAGTTGATGGTATCTTAGAGAATTGATATGTGAGATGGTTAAAAGAAAGGAAAATGTATAGTTTTTGGAAGTGTAAATCTGAGTGGTGTGTTGTTGGGCAGATTAGTCTGCTCTTTTGACTGCTTTTTATTTGCAGTACCACCATCTGTGGATTGGATTTTCCTATGAATGATGTTGATATGTTTGTTTTGGTATATTATATGTATATTTGATTTGTTAATGACAACAAAAACATCCTTGTGAGTGTGTGTGAAGGGGTATGAAATTATGTAAATCATTTTTAGAGCAACTCTTCTTGCAGCCTTGAAGAGTTAAAACTCTGGGCCGGGCGGCCAATCATAACAATCCTACTATCTTTGCTCTCATTTCAGTAACCTTCTTGAGTTATTCATGTGATAGATCATAGATGTATTTCTACCTTCTTGAGTTCTTCATGTGATAGATCATAGATGTATTTCTTGAAATGGCGAAAATCGCAGGAGACACAACTTTTGTCTATTATTGTATAATGGTGAAACCTAGATAGAAAAATTAACAAGAATCACGGCTTAAATTTGGTGTTTCTAATCGTTGAAAAAACGAACGATTTGCTCAAGAGAAATGGAAACGATCACCAGCTTAAATTTGATGTTCAGTTTTAAAAAAGATTGACATTTAAGCATAATTGCACTCTCAAACGTGTATTAAGAAGTTATAAACTATTGAGCCAAGAGCAACTCAGAAAACTTGTAACAGTTAGTAGGAATCATGATCTGTCTGTAATATCATGCTCAGATCTTCAAATCAATTGTACTGAAAAACAGAGCAAAGCTGATTCTCTTTTTTTGAGGAATAACTCCGAAATGTTTTAAATTTTTTATTTGAAAAGTTGGGACTCTTCGAACTTTGTATTCTACGATGGCTACAAAACGAAGGTGAGAGTTTCCGAGAAAAAAAAAGCTAAAGAGAGACTAGGAAACCAAAACACTACAAATTACAGAGAAACACTATCAACAGAAATTTTTAAAATCCTCTGCTTCTTGACGGGTTCCGATCATAGTGTTGCCCTGAGCTGCCATTTTGATTTTCCCACCACCCATCTTGAGGCGGTCTAACCATCGTTCTGCTATGATCCTGAAGAACCATCTCTGGTCTGAAGCCGGGAGGTGGAGGCGGTGGTGGTGGAAGCTGGTGGCTAGGGACATCTGGCTGCCATTCAGGTATGTCGTCGTCGTCATCATTATCATCATAGACGCTTGCAGATTTTCCATACTTATGTATGAGCTTTCTTACTTGATCCAGAGACTTGGATTGAGCCGGTAATGGCTGAGGAGAAGAAACTGGTACAACCGAGGAATTGAAATTAAATTCCGGTAAATCATCATCATCTCTCGAAGCTACAGGACCAAATCCAGGTGGCAAATCATCATCATCATCAGCAGCAGCATCATGTTTCACAGCTTCACCTCCATAACCATGATAATGATTCCCCCTGGATGCAACAACAAGAGGTTTCTCTGTGACATTCACTCTCTGCTTCTTGTTGACAGGCAAAACAGAGGTTTTAGAACCAGATGAAGACGAAGAAGAATGCTGACGTTTCGAACCGGAACCGGGCTTGGGAACGACGGCTCGTCTCCACACAACAACTCCAACCAATCCAATATCCAAAGACTTGACCTCATCGAGCTGGTCTTTAGAGATGACTTTGGTCAGCAAATCTAGAGTCTCGCCACGTGTTGGGCAAAGATAAAGCTCCACTCCTGAGGCTGGCTCTGCGTAGCCAACTCTCTGATCAGCAACGTAGGAATCAATAACCTTAACCAAAAGAAAAAAGAAAAAGGGTGAGACTTTCAAAAAAGACATAGTTCTGTGTTCAAATGTGTTGGTTGGTACAAGAGAACAAGTTAAAGATTACTAAAAAAAATTGATTTGATTTCTTTACCTCAAAAAGGCTGCCACGCTGGCTCTCAGAAATGCCGTCTTTACAAGCCAAGTACATCACCTGCAACGCCAAAGAAAAAACAACCCTAATTAGAAACAAATACCTCACAATAAATTTTCCAAAAAAGATACAACTTTAAGTTGTTTTCATGTATGATGTATGGTTTGTGAGCTTGTGCTTTGGATTTGAATCTGGGATAGTAAAAATAGCAACTTTTTTTTGGAAAATTTTAGACCATGTTTTTGCGCGTGGGATCGAAAGATTCTTTACAAGATTTCCTGATAATTCTATGTCCCCCACACAGACACAGTAACTCACATACAACAGAGACATAAAAACAGATCCGGCATCCATTTTT
>OVAQ01000684.1:0-26769 GCA_900406345.1 Erysimum cheiri
TTTGTTTTTTTCAATTAAGGGCATATGGGATGAACACCCGAATTAACCTTCCCGTCGAAGTTAGAATCTTCGTGGGTCCCAATGGTATGAATCACCACCTCATCAAATATTTAGAAACCAAGCTAGCATAAAGCTAATTTTGCTTAGAGTTAAGCTGTTCAGCTGGAATTTCACTACTAAAACCTAATTAATTATACCGAGCTAGACTGAACCAAAATCGAAACCGAAAGAAAATTTCAAAAGGCCACTCTCAATTTGTTTGTCGGAAATTGTGTTTTTTTTTCTAGTTGTATAATGGTTTATGTGTTAACTTGTTTTTCCACTACCACTTACAAATGTTAGTATTATTTATGGACGGTTACGGTCAATTTTTTATTAGTAATTTTGAAAAGTCATAGCTCCTTTTCCTAAATGTAACTAATTATAAATTCACCTTTTATCATCCGTCACACTACTCTCTCTTTTTTTTTTATAACATTGAGTAACCATTTATTAAGAAAACCAAAATATGAAAGGTTCGCAAAAAAGCAAGAAGAAAAAGGAATCTCCAATAGGGATATAAATAAATAATTGATATTTTTTGCGTATGTATGAGTAAAGATTCTCTAGATGAATACTCCACTTTTGTTTTTGGAATTGATAGATCTTCGGCTTCATCTCGAGAATATCTGTCAATTATCTATTCGAAACGACTCAAATGAACCATAACTTTGTCTTCCCAAATCCATTGAAAAAAACCATAAAAAACTCCTACAAAAAAAAAACCATGAAAAACGACAAAAAATTACTCAAATCAAACATAAATTGGATATAACCAAAGAGATCAAAGGAAAAGAGCAAAAGAAATTAACTAGGCCGATGTCGGAGCTATAAAGCCTCCAGCTATCGGCATGGATCTACACAGAAAAATCTCCTCTCTTTTTCTCTCTCTTGACGTCACCACTTGAACCAGAAACACGTAATTTCTTTGACCTATCCTTCTCACGCTACAATTCCTACTGCTCTCTCATACCATGTCAGATTCCGGTTGAAGAAAATCAACTCTACTGCGTTGTTAACCACCGCCAACTTGCAATTAATATGTCAAGAAACACCACTCAAAGCTTCCACCTATATGATGTGTTTAGAGATGATGATCAACAACACAAGTGTTGTGCTTCTCTTCTCATTCTCAAAAGCAGAGGGGTTAATATTGGAGTTCCAACCTTGGACTGTAGACAGATTGTAACCACCGCTTCTCTTCACTTACGGTCTCTGACTGTGGAAGGAAAGCTTTAAAGGATTCACAAGAAGGATAGTGGAGTTTTAATCACTACCAACTCAATTCTTGTCTCGTTGTACTGCCTCTCTTTCAAAAGTACCATCAAAAGTTGACAATTCATAATTAATAATATTCTATTTCCTAAAATTCATAATAAATTCAAACTTTTCAAAGAACATATAAACTAATAATAGACCTATCAAATCATGAAAAATTAAAATCAAACTGAGAAGAAAACACAACAATTATGAGAAGAAAAAACAAACTCAAATGGCATACAATAGAGAATTTTGTACATCATTTGTACATCTTATCTAATAAAGTAAGGTTCTTCCTAATGAGAGACTCTACCAAACAGCCATGTGTCACCTATTAAATTGACATGTGTCATTCATCTTCAAATACCAGTTAATTTTTCAATAAATTTAATTTGTAACATATGTCCAATATACTTAATACATAATTACAATTTTCATTATATTTAATTAATAACAAATAACTATGTTAGGATAAACTTATGAAAAATATATTAGATGTTTTATATTTCATTTTTGTGACATGTGCCATATTGTCTTAAACTAATTTGACAAATTTATTTCCCTTGATCTAATGGATTATTTCATTTTGGATTAAAAATAATTTCTATATATGATTGAGTCAATGTGTCATTCATATTTAAATACCAGTTAATTTTTCAATAAATTTAATTTGTAATATATGTCCAATATACTAAATACATAATTACATGGTGTAAAATGTACAATAGGATGGGCTTACCCAGGAGCAACGAGTTTATTCTATGTGATGTGGAGTTTCAACGCAAAAATGCCAGAAAGGCATACATATCACATTCGAGCAAGATGGATTTTGAAGAAGGAATATATCATGTTCTATAACATGATAGCGAGTAAGGCTTATCAAAAAGAAGCATCGTCAATTTCACTTTTTCAATTATGTCCTCTTCAACATATGGTTTATAAATCTGCTTATGTAAAAGATTGTTTCTGTGAGGTTCTGTATGGGCTCAATACTGTTGTAATACTTTTCATCTAATAAAGGTCATTGGAAGGAAAAAAAAAAAAAAAAATACATAATTACAATTTTTCATTATATTTAATTAATAACAAATAACCATGTTAGGATAAACTTATGAAATATATATTAGATGTTTTATATTTCATTTTTGTGACATGTGCCATATTGTCTTAAACCAATTTGACAAATTTATTTCCCTAATATGATCTAATGGATTATTTCATATTGGATTAAAAATAATTTCTATATATGATTGAAATCCAAATAATTGTTTCACTTTCAAATTAATTTTTCAAAAAATAACAAATTGTATTTTTCTTTCAAGATCTAGAAAACTAACTCAGCTTAATACGATCAAATGGATTATTCCATATTGGATTAAAAATAATTTATATATGTGATAGAAAAACCAAATAAATTGTCCACTACCAAATTAATTTTGCAATAATTATGAATTTCAATGCAAGTAATATATCACACCACTACACTTTATTTTTTCATGAATCTCTTATAATCAAGATTTACACATATTTTTAATAATATGTTAAAGTTTCTCTAAAATAACATGTGTTCTTATCAATTCTACGAAGTTTTAATTATGTTAAAATAAATGTGATTATTCATTTGTAATTAAAGTAAACATTTACGTTTTTAACAATATCTCTCTAATTAAATTATTTGTTTTCATAATTTTAGTTTAATCTAAATTTAATAACCAAAAGTAGAACATTTGGTAAAATTCGACTATTTAAATGTGCCAAAATTTAAACATACACAAATTCATACAGAAATAATTTCAATAAATCACTTTTTCAAATAAATTAAAGACCAAAGATGTGGGGAGAGAAAGAGAGATGTAGACGAGAGGAGATGTAAGAAAATATTTTTTAATGCTTCTTGGACTTACCAGTATTGTCAGACCAAGCCTGAGCTTCTTTAAAATGCCAAATAATTGCAATAAAATTAAATAAAACAAAAACACACACAGAAAATTACTCAAAAATCCCCTCTTTTTCTCTCTCTCTTCATCGTCGTCGTCTTCTTCATCTTCCTCCCCTGCTTACTTCTTCCATCCTCCTGATGAATCCTCACAAAACCGAAGAAGATCTATTCCACCATCACAATCTTGGTCCGACGGATATAATCGTTCAATCACAACCGTCAATTCACCACCACAACCTCAACCACCACCACAATCCCGAAGACGATCCCACGTTTTCTCTTCCAGAATTCGTCCTTTTCCGTTCCTCTACATCCGGAGATTCTCCAGGTAACTCCTCCGATGAACACGATGACGCGACTCATCCCCGTGGCGGAATCCCCAAAATCGCTAATTCGTCAAACCCTAGGGTTTCGAGTGAAAGAGGAGATGAGTCTTTTGTCAACCCCGAGCCTCATATCTCATCTCAGTTCTACACATTCAACGCCGATTCTCACTCTCTAATGATCCGTTGCCTCCGCGAAGGCCGTATCGCTACTCCGGCCGAGATCCGAATCGCTACACCGAGACCGGTTCTCAAATCATGGCGCTCCGTTTGGAAAGATAGAAATGAAGACACGGCGTGGAAACGGATTCAAGACAAGCTCACAGCACGGCTCGATCCAGCTCAAAACACCTTCACTAACACATCTTGTTGTACTGTTTCCGAACATCGGATGGATCTACTCCGTAGAAGATGGTCATCACTATCTGCCCCATAGATTTCTTACACTCCAAGATCTCCACCAATTCATCCAAACACCAGCCTGACGAAGCATATTTCTTGGAGAGAATCACGATCGAGATCCTTGATTCTTTTATAGCTTCTGTTAGTGAAGGCGCGATCGTAGCGCTTCTCACAATCTTTTGATCATCAAACATCGTAATCCCGTTGCGGTGAAACTGTTCGCGCATGTGACTGAGAAGTGTTTTACGGACGTCAGGCCCGTGGAAGCTCGAGAAGACATTGTAGCTGTAGTTACGAGGCTTAACAGAAGAAGGAGAAGCCATGAGAAACGAGCTGAGAGAGACGGAATGTGGTAGTGAACTCTTAAAAGATACTATAACTAAAATAAGATATTTAACGTTAATCAGTATGTCTTTGGGAAAGCAAAATAATCACAAAATCGGCTCCTGCGCATTGAGGCAAACGCGTAAAGAGTTATGAGGTGTGGGAAGAAACTTCAAATGAAGAGATAAGGTTGATTTGTTCTTTTATTTTATTTTTTTATTTTTTTGGGCAAAGTTGTGGTCGTCTTTGTTTGGAAAGAAAGGAGTCAATGAATGATTAATGCTTGTAAGACTAAAGATATTTTGGGTTTTATTTCTCAGAATTCATTTCCTCCTCAAGCTTAAATTTCTAGGCATTTGTACAAAAATAAAAATGAAGCCTCTATAGTACACTGACAAAGACTTTGAAACATGTGAAGAAGTGACCAAAAGTCTTAAAGAGTCTACAGAACTTAGGAAACTACAAGATTGTTTCCTATGGCCCTTTCACTTTGAATGATTCAAGCTTTGCTCCAAGTTCTTGGAATGGCTCTTAAGAAAGTGAATGTGATTACACATAAGCTCTCTCACTTATAAACCTGTCGTTTATCATTAATCTACGCAGAAATTTCAAGTCAAGAATCGACTCATATTGCAATTTTGGCTGCAGCAACTAATAGACAGATTTTACGATTGTAATAAAATGAAACATTAGCCATGAATATGAAACAAAAGATTAACTAGACTCTTACCAGGCGTGGGCAATTATTGATTAAGAAAAGAAAGAATAGACTAATGCGTCTTAATTGGGCTTAAACATAAAAAAAAGTGTAAACAAATTAGGCCCATTAAAATTGGGAAGTAGCCACGTCATCAGCTTCGTTGCTTCCAGTTCCGGGTTATATCGTCCTCTTCCCCAAACCCTGCGCTTGAGATTTGAGAATATGGCCGAGATCGAAGCAAAGTATCATCCAATTCCAACACTCTGAAATCTTTCATTGAAATTTCTCTTCTTCTTTCACTGTTTCTAGTGTCTAATTCTTCAAACGCTTCCTCGATTCATACTCATAGCTCTCTTTAGCGAATTTCTCAATGATCTTCTTCCATCGCTTTGTGTTCTAATCCAGATTCGTTTACTACCGTCGTTATCTCTTTCAATTTCTTCCTTACAGATTCGAACACTACCTCTCTACTCATCAATCACTTCAAACGTATTGTTCTTCTTCAAACAAAGTAAGAGTGACTTCAGAGTCTGATGATTCCTTGGGGTGGAGTTAGTTGCTGCCTCAGCGCCGCCGCTCTTTATCTTCTCGGCCGCAGTAGTGGCAGGTTTGTAATTTTATCTCACTTCTAAAAATCTCCTTTTGATTATCAATTAAATCCCTTATTATCCTCTGATCGTAGGGATGCTGAAGTACTCAAAACCGTCACTAGGGTTAATCAGCTCAAGGAATTAGGTAAATCTTCTCACCAAATATCCAAATTGCTTCATATCTCTCTCTTAGAATGATTTTTGATCTTGTTTTGGGATTGCTCTGTATTTGCAGCGCAATTGCTAGAATTAGATAGCAAGATTCTGCCTTTTATTGTGGCGGTATCAGGAAGAGTGGGCTCTGAGACACCTATCAAGTGTGAGCATAGTGGCATACGAGGTGTTATTGTCGAGGAAACGGTATTTGTAGACTTATAACTAGGCATTGTACCTAGTTTGTTTCATCAATTAGGTTGTATGTGAAACTCTAGTAATTGCATTACTCTTTTCAGGCGGAACAACATTTTCTCAAACATAATGAGACGGGTTCTTGGGTACAAGATAGTGCATTGATGCTATCAATGAGCAAGGAGGTTCCTTGGTTTCTGGTAAAGCCCGGATATAGTAGCATATTGTTTCAAACAGCTTTGATTGGATGTTATCTTAACACCATTTTCCAAAATTTGATAACTGTTTGCTATAGGACGATGGGACAAGTCGCGTCCATGTAATGGGAGCTCGTGGTGCGACAGGTTTTGCCTTGACTGTTGGAAGTGAAGTATTTGAAGAGTCAGGGAGGTCGCTTGTACGAGGAACGCTTGATTATCTTCAAGGACTTAAGGTTTTCGCTTTTCTTTCTGGTTCTTTACTTGTTGGCCTCTATATTTGCTTAAGCAGCCATTGTTTTGTTTCAGATGCTTGGAGTAAAGCGCATTGAGCGTGTTCTTCCAACTGGAATACCGCTAACAGTTGTTGGTGAGGTATGTTGTATTCTGAGTGTTTTCGTGTCATCTCTTTTGCTTAAGTTGTAACTGTGGATAGAGTTACATAGCACACTAACTCCTTCAACGGTCTATGATTTATCATGTGAAATTTTTTCTAAATTCGTGTACGAGCAATATTAGTAGGAAGCTGAATCGATCTTTGTATATAGTCATACCGGTGAGTTTAAATCTAATTTATGTTTCTGCCATGATTGACAGGCTGTCAAGGACGATATTGGAGAATTCAGGATTCAAAAACCTGATAAGGGGCCTTTCTATGTCTCTCCTAAATCACTAGATCAGCTCATTTCTAATTTGGGAAAATGGTCCAGGTTGTCTCTCTATCCTCTCCTGGTCCTTCTCCTTTTCTCTTACGGATAAACAGCGTTGAGCCAAACTAATTGATAAGAGTTTAATTTACAGGTGGTACAAGTATGCCTCCATGGGCTTAACTGTTTTTGGTGTGTTTCTAATTACAAAGCATGTCATTGATTCTGTTTTAGAGAGAAGACGACGGCGACAGTTACAGAAAAGGTATGTCATGGATTTGTCCGTCTAGAAAGTGAATAGTCGTCTTCAAGTATGAGTACTAGAGCGGTTTGTTGCCCTCAAAATTATGTCCACGCAAAATTAATCAGTCAGATGTTGTTGCAGAGTGCTTGATGCAGCAGCGAAGAGAGCTGAGCTAGATAGTGAAGGTATCCATTGGTGAATATTTTCTACATATAAATTGCACTGGCTCCGACTGACTACAAAACTCTTCTCACCAGGTTCAAACGGGGCACGTGAGAGCGTTTCAGATTCTACCAAGAAAGAAGACGCTGTTCCTGATCTATGTGTGATCTGCCTAGAGCAGGAGTACAATGCTGTGTTTGTCCCGTAAGCGTTCTTCCACTTTTTTTTGGCTGATTCTTCATTTGAAACTTGCTAAAATGCTTGTGGTTGGTACTCTCGCAGGTGTGGTCACATGTGCTGCTGCACCGCATGCTCCTCCCACTTGACCAGCTGTCCACTTTGCCGGAGACGAATAGATCAGGTGGTTAAGACATATCGTCACTGAACAAACAAGTCAGGCCTCCAAAGCATTTTCTACTCGAATCTTCTTCTGTATATACCGCAAGATCAAAACGTTACAGTTTAGTGTTCGTAATCATCTCTTGTTTGATTTCGAGAACAAAACATTTGAATTATATATAAACATAAGGTGTCTGCTCGATTCACAGATTCGTGATTGCGACAATAACTAATTATCATGCCTTTTGACTTGCATAAGGGATAGCAAATTGCGTAACTACACGCAAGGGGAAAAACCATGTGTCCTTCATTAGCGATTTGACATTTGTTTTGCACACACATGGTCTTCTTTACACTTGTACTTTTCAGATGAGTACAATCAGAATCGTTGTCGCAAGATTGTGCCAGAATTTGAGAGCCTGTGGGATTGTAATATGTCATTTGATCATCATGATAATAATTAGATGATGAAGATGAAGATTATGATGGTGATGGTGATGAGTGCAAGTAAAATATAAGATAAAAGATAATCTTACACATTGAGAAAAGTAGAAGAGCGATGAATATATATCATAGCTGCTTTCTCCATTTTTGTTTATGAGTTTGAGTTGCTGGAGTAACTAAAGTGGAGCATTTGGAGACTATTTATAATTGTAAGATAACAATTTGTTTTTCTGCATGCAAATTGTTTTACTAGTTAATGTTTGCAAATACCTTTCTGTAAGTACCAAGATTTTGTACCTAAACAGCTAAACCTGTAAAGTATATTGATAATCTTGTCTTATTTGGGGTTAATATATTGATAATATTTTAGTTATGTATTTTGTGTTCGTGTTCCCAAGACAAAACGGAACGAGACTTTGGAAGTAAAATTAAGACGTATACTGGTTTGAGCTGGCTTTCTTCATTTTATATATTAACTTCTCTGTTTAAGCCCTTGTTTTGTAGAGAACACCAAACAAAGGAAAGCTCCCACAACAAGAAGATTTGTTGCTTGTTGCTTTGCTATCGAATCTAAAAGTTCAAAGCCCCTCTGTATAGTTTGTATTTCTATCGAATGATCGGAGTAAGAATCACAAGACTTGCCTTTGACAGTATAGACAACCTGTCACAACCACAATGATCAAAGTTGATCGAGATTCTTCAGGGACGATGATAGACCCAAACGGTACGCGTAATCTCCGACTATGGATACTATTTTATGAAAATTGTGGTTTTGACATATATATTTTTCTTTTAATTTTATGTCAAGTAAATAATTGATCATTTTTTTTTTTTTTTTTTTTNTTAGCCTAATTCCTACAAATTGTAAGGTCGGGGACTCGATCCCTGTTGTGATGGTGTCTGTGTTCTGTGGATTTGCCACTAGACCAAGATCACTTCACAAATAATTGATCATATATATCAATATATTTGTATTTCATATATAACGTAGAAAATCAAATTCAAGAGTTTCTTATTTTTGACTAAAAGAGAAATTGCTGTAGAAAAGAAAAGACCGATAAATTATAGGTTGGTGGCCAAAAAAAAAAACGTTTAAAAGATGATATAAAAAATTTATATAATAATCAGATCTTTATTCTCTTTTTTTTTTTTTTTTTTTTTTTTTTGGCAAAGATCTTTATTCTCTTTTCTACAAAAACAATAATGTTTGGGTCTATCATTAATGATCAAAAAACCAATATAAAGTAGTCATTTTTACGAGTAGTTTTGTCGTGGCCCGTAGGTGACCAAAGTCTCTACGTTTGTGTAACGAAACGACAACATTAACGAACTTAGTGAATGCATTGAATACGTTACCGTATTGCCTTGCAACATGGAAACAGTGCTTTTATGTCATTTCATACATCAAATTAAGGACAAAACCATGGGTTTTACATACATGTATTCACACCATCAACCATTTAGAACACTCATTACAAGATCATATTAAAGTAATTAAAAACTCCGAAAACAAACTCTATGAGAAAAAAAAGTTGATAAACAAACTTATAAACAAATTAGCGTGAGTTTCTTTACTGTGATTTAAACATTAATTTAAAACGAAGAAGGGAAAGAAGAAGATAAGGCCGATGATCCCAAATTCATTGATGAGTCTTGGTTTCCGACAAGAGATGAACCTTCCACGTTTATGTTAAGGTTGTCCCAGAAGAAAAAATTAGAGCATTGTTGTGAATCTTCCCATTGATCATAGCTTAGTTCTTGCCTCTTTAAACATTCGAATGTCGACGCCATATCCCCATCTTGGACATTGCTGTTTTCATTTTGGACGATGTTATCGACATTTCCCTCTATTAGCGCCGGTAGATTATAACTTATAACCGCGTCAATATTTGAATTGGTAGAGTTGTTGAACAAATGTGACGCCATTGTAGGAACTTGAAAGGGCTCTTGCTGACGAAGATTCATATCCCATTCTTCCGTGTTATTAGTTGTTAGAAATGCTTGTTCACAAACATTTCCTCTTCCTCCTCTTTGCGTTTCATGATCATTGTTCTTGTTGTTATTGTTTGTGATGATGTTTTGAGAGAACATTCCTTCTAGGATAGGAAGTGTTGTGTCTACCATGAAGAGAGGAGGTTTATGGGAGAAAAGGGTTTCTTGAATCTTTGTATTAGTTTCTTGATCATTGGTGAAATTCATATGCTTAGGGGAATCTGTGAAACCGTCAAAATGTAAGTTATCGACAGTCGATGTTGTGGTGGTAGAGGCGACAGTAGTGGCAATAGATGTAGCGTCTGCGTTCAATGTCACAGTAGTTATTGACGGTTGATGACGATTGTAATGGTGGTGCGGTTTTCGTATCTTTTTCTTAATCCAAGAATTCCAATAGTTTTTAATCTCGTTATCTGTTCTTCCGGGTAAATGACTCGCTATATGAGCCCACCTGTAAAAGAAAAAAAAAACACAAAAATAATAATAAGAAAATATGTATGAATGTATGTATCACATTTTGAGAATGTTCGATTAAGTAACTTGAAATACACTACATAATAGCTCGAGCAAGTAAACAAAAGTACAATAAGATATATAAATGAAACTACACGTTAAAGATTCTTTATAATCATCGACGGTAGGCTGGTCGTTGCTTCGAACTGTGGCCAAACTAAACATATAATAATTTAATATTTTATATAACAAGATAAATTGAATATATAACTATAAAATGTAGTATAGCATGTATCCCAACCCAACAAACTTATTACTAGAATTGGTATATAGGGTATTGAAAATCTTACAATAATTTCAGTAACGTACGCTAGCTCTACAATAATATATATATACACTATCTTGAATTAATATATCTATATAAAGATATTTAAGTTGAGTTAGTAAAAATGGAAACCTGTTTCCCACAACTCCATGAAGGCTTATGATCAATTTCTCTTCTTCTGGAGAGAACCTTCCTCTCCTAATATCAGGTCGAAGATAGTTTATCCATCGCAATCTACAACTTTTTCCACATCTTTGAAGCCCTATATATATTTGATCGAACATGCATTTTAAAAATTACATTGAATCTATATATAAGTTAATCAGCGCAAGACATTGTAATATAAAAGTTTAAATTTAAAACTAATAGTCTAATACATAATTAAGTACCTGCTTTTTCAGGGACTTCACTCCAACATCCATAGCCATGAGTTGTGATATATCTAATAAGCTTCTCATCTTCTTCCGGTGACCAAAGCCCTCTCTTCACCTTTTGCTGGTTGCAGCAGGAGTGATGACCCATGATTAGTAGCTCCTCAAATTTAACTTAATTATAACTAGTCACTTAATTCAAAATAATTATCTTAAATTAAATTATTATATATATATATATATATATATGATCACCGTTTAGGTTTTAATCTCTCTCTCTTTCTTGGGCTGTGTTGTTTATTTGTGTTCTTGAGAGTTTGTTAGCTATAGAAGAGAGAAGACGAAGAAGCAATGAAGAGCTTTTAAAAGGAGAGGAGACAAAGATCGGGTCGGGTCGGGTCCCAGGGGTGGGGCCTGAGATATATCTTCATCGATCTAACCTTAAAACGACGTCTCATCGACTTTCTATTTTCATGTGTTATTACTCGTTGTACGTAGAGAACATTTGTTGTAGTATTATTACGTTAAACCCTTATCACTTTTATATGTTTTTTTCTCTTCACATACCCTTCTGTCTCCCGCGAAAGGTCCTTTTCTTTTTGTTGTTAAAGTCGTTCCTGTTTTTTCTGTTTCTTATATATTCTTTAAAACCAAATGACTTTAAGACTGATACAAAAAAATTATTTGATTTTAAGATGAAAACTAGATTGATACGTTGAAGTGTTGAACTAATTGTCATATAAATTCGTTGTAAAATTTGCATCTTGTGTTGCTCGTGTCGTGAGTAATCATGTATTATATATGCACCGCTTTCTCTCTCTGTCTATATATATTAATATTTTTTGGTAACACAAATTATTTATCTCATTCTAATAATTCTAGGTTGACCTATTATTTGATAAACAGATATTTCAAAGTGGAAAATACTTAGATAGATTATTAGTGGAGCAAAAAAGAGTCATTTCGTCTAACATAAATTAATTACTGGATTCTGAAAATAATCGAACTTACAAGCCGGACCAAAAGATTACTTGTTTTCTATAACCTTGAGATAGTGAATTGAACTCCAGATTAATTTCTGATATGTGAAAACTATATAATATTTCCACTAAACATGTTTACAATTGTCAATTATTAATGAAACCCGAAGAAAAAATTCGAAAACAGTAAACACTGTCCCCAGTCATAAAATAAATCATTCATATCATTTGTCAATTGTGCCGACCCACTTATCAACATTATAACATGTATTTGCGTGTAAATGGATGATTTGCGTTGGATTTTAAAGAAAAAAAATAGTATAACCAATTAATCTCATAAGATAAGGCTGTTCATTTATCGCAACAACGACACTAGATAAAAAGGTACTTTTTATCTCATGATCTATGTAGTACACTAGTACTAAAAATGGATGAAGCCAAATAATAATAACCTTCCACGTACCTATTTAATATAATCCCTATCTAAGATGAAAATTTCGTGTCTTTTACATAGCTTTTACTGTAAATAGTTTCTCAAAAAGTTTTTGAATGATGGATTGAATTATGCTTCTATTTACAACAACGAACAATCATATGGGATGGACACGTGTATTACGGTTTTAGTACACAAGAAGTGTATTAGAAGTTGATAAAGTATTGTTTTCAACATGGAATCATTGGTTATATATATATAAGTCATGTAGTCGAAATATAGTGATTTTCAAATTTAAATATAATAAATAAAACCACCCCCAAAAATAGTTTTATATCAATGTACGTCATATACTGAAGATTTTTTCAAAGATATATGGAATAAAAATCATTACGAGTTTCAATTACAAGGCTTTGATTTAGTTAGGAGACATATCGGAAGACCTTGCCGAAAATGAAATCGCTTCGCTTAGAATTTTCTGTTTTAATTTTAATTTACTTACTCATATTGTATTGATAACTTGTAAAGATAGTCATGCAATACTATATAATGATATATTATAAATTATAGTCATATACGTCACATCAGGTTTGTTCTCATAACGGCAGGAGGACTTTGTTCGTTCTAACATAGTAATAATTCTTTATCGTATACTTCTTTTTTATAATCATAATCTCGTATACTTTGTTTAAATTAAAGAAGTACATTCAACTATTCAAGTGTATATAAAAAGGTGTTATCACATTATATTTAGCTTGCGGCAACTAGCTATAAGATTAGTTCTGTGTCTGTTATTCAATGTATTAAATAATTTTAGCATGCTCAAATCTCTTATGATAATACTAAGGGTCCCTAATAATATCGATGAATGGGATCATCAATTCGTCATTAAGTAGACATTCTCTTTTTCAAATAGAATCCTAAGTAGAAAAGTTTAGACAAAAAGGCTTACGTATATATTACGATACATATACAGACATATCTGTTTGATTAATTAACTAAACCTTCGGTTATACAAAACTCCCAAAACACTCTCGCCAGTCTCCAAACATCACTAAATCACTGTTCCATTACTTTTGTAATCTTGTTTTTGTCATGGTCTTTTATTTCTTGTTTAATTAACTAAATCGGTGTTCCATTACTTTTGTTATGTTTCATTTTCATTTCGTTTATTATCCATCCCTTCCGGTCATTCTACAAAATTTACTTGTCATTGTTAAATCATAATCAGCCAATAATTTGACCAGAGATTAAAGAGCAAAAAACACCTCCCAAGCACAAGTATCGAGAAGCTCCTTTTGTCAATGGTTTCCGGCGTCGGCAGAGTCAAATCTCGCCGCCGTCGGGACTCTAGGCTTGTGCTCTGTTTACTCAGCTTCTTGTGTTTACCCTCATTGATCTCTTTTCAATTTCAATTTCTTAAACCTTCACGAACCTTTTTTCCGTTAATGAATTTGCTTCGCCCTTTGCATCTACTACCTTCCTCCATCGCTCAACACCCTCTATTCAGATCTATAACTGCACAAATCTCTTCAGAAGAATTCTCTAACTGGGCTTCGTTGATGGCAAGTGTTTCATCTCTTGGACCGTCAGATGCGCCATGCCTAGTAGAGTCGTCGACGGCGCACGACGATTTTATCTTCTGGGTGGCTACAAGCTACTTCGCGATCCTCGTCGACCACCGAACTCACCGGCTTCTAGCAATGCTCGAACCAAAGTTAAAGATGGCGGCGGAAGGATTAACCCTAATCCGTCAAGCGTCCCCCTCCCCATATCCGCCGACCTTGCTTGCTCCGAGGCCACAACCGCCGGCGATGCACATCCCGACTCTGATCTTCAGCTCGCCGCCGCCTAGCCACCACACACAGATCTTCATCGAGCAAGAGAAGGGAAAATTAGGGTTTTCGTTTTTGGGCCTGTTCGGCCCATTTTGTTTACCCTTGCCCTTCTTTATTAGTGACAGCCCAACTCCAACAAGGTCCAGGTCTGTTTTAATGTCTAAATTGATTAATCCTTTTGCTTTACCTAATCGACACAATCGAACTACGATTGGCCGAAGACTCCTTTCTAGGCTTGTGTCGACATTGGTACAACGATTACTCAATTATCACTCCATCGACCTCAAACAACTACAATCTTCCAATTTCATGGTATTGGAAGTGCTTTCAACGTCACCAATTCTCTTGAACGTGACTAATTCCTCAATCCACGAAGTTTTCGTGGTAGTGACTCCGAGTCACCGTTTTCTCGCTTGTGGCAATTTGTGTTTCAGCTTTTGTCTCCGAGATTTCATGGATCCCTTATCGACTTATCTTAGCTATAACTATGTTGCATTTCTAATTGCATTTATCTTTGAGTTTATGAACTCTTATCTTGTAATCCTTCTAAGCCTTGTACCCCATTTGATATGAATGAAGAACAATGCTTTTGTCCAAAATAAAAAAATAAAAAAAAAATAAAAAAAAAAATCAGCCAATAATTTTATATTGTTCGAAAATTTGAGAATTTTCTCTTTTTTTTTTATATATATATATTATTTATATTTGTTTTGATGTTTTCTCTAAATGAAATCGATATTAATATATTAACATAGTTCTACACCAAAAAAAAAAAAAACATAGTTCTACATATATACTCCCTCTATTCTTTTTTATATAATTTTCTAATTTTTCAGATATAATAAACAAACATATTAAAATACATTATTTTTTGGGATTTATAATTTCCAACAACTCTAACCCAATAATGTTTAGTTGTTTTTCTTGAATTCTATAATTTATCATTAATAATTGTACATAGAAAAGTGAAAAAAATCATCTTTTTAAAACTAAATATTTTCAACAAAAATACTATATTAAAGAACGGAGGGAGTAGTTATGTATATATATAGCCCTACATACACACATGTATCGGACCACCCATGTACGCAGATGAAATTGATGTAAAAGTGGGACCGTTGGATTAAAGCAAATCAATTACCAAACATCGGGTGACTTTTGCTTCTATATATCGCAATCTTTCTCAGCTATATTTTCTTCTACTCAATTTGTAGAGAAAAAAGCTTAAAATTTGCCAACATTCAAAATGAAAAGAAAAATAAAAACCTTAACAAACATTAATCATTAATGCATTCAAGTTATCATAATTTCTCGGAATGTAATAAATAAAAACCCCTATATATATTTGTGAAGTAAAAGAGCATTTTAATTGGCACTCGATCGATGATTCTGAACTTTACATAAATTTTTTTAATAATTAATAGGAGTACTGTTTTGTGATAATCCAACTTAAGCATAGTTTTAGTTTTCTATCACTGAAATCATTAAGGGCTTACCTTTAAGGAGGAGCAATAGAATGACCTTGTTGGTTTGGCCCACGATGTTTGTTTAATCATATATAATTTTTATAAAACGAGGTAATGGTTTGTCAACACATAAATAATATTTCTGGTGATTAATTAGTGATGCTAATGAAGCAACTGTCTTAATTAATTAATCGAAAAAAAAACAAGCCTTTCAAGGGATGGTTGGTCGAGATAATAATAATCATTAGACTGAGATGTTTCTACCATACATAATTAAGTTTTCTCTCCTTTTCGATCACACTCCCTTTTAAAGAACTGAAGTTGATGTAGCGTAGGATACTAAGAGCATCTTCATTAAACATATTAAGAGAATGTTTTTAACATATAACTGAAAAAACAATATATCAATTTGACATTTACAATAAGAAGTTGTATAGCCGCCTAGTTTAAAATAAGAAGAAATTGAATTAAGTGAAAACAACGTGACCCTCGTGGTTTTGGAACTTCACGAGGACCTCTTACTATTCACTACCATACCCCTCCACAGAATCTTCATATGAACTATTGTTTCTTTTACTTGCAACGAATATTCTCTAATATAAAAATATATACTGGTAACAATATCTATCATATATATATTTGGCATAAACTTGCTTGGTTAGTTAAAAATCCTATGAACCTTAAACATATATTCCTAAGAAAAAGAGACATTTACAATATATCTATTCGTCTTTTAGGTGGATAATAATAGACACTCGCCACTTTTAATTGTTTGTGGTTCATATATATATCCCATGACACCTGAGTTTGATGCATGCCTTAATAGTTTAGACCTTAGCTTGTACCTTTTTCATCCTTCTTTTTGGTATATTTTCCTAAAACTATCTTTTCCAATTAAAAAAAAAATCCATGTAGAAGGGTGATTTTGAAATATTGAAAATGGAGACAAACTTTTTAATATATGCTTTATTAAGAAGCTGAATGTAAGGTATGGTTCAAGAAAGGTAATATATTTGGATTCAATCTTTATTTTCGGTTTGGTTTCAGTTTTAGTTTTTCTTATTTTGCCACAATACTAGTACGTAAGTAGTAACTAAAGTGAAACTAATACAGATTTTAGGAACAAAAAAATAAAATTTTCTCTCTCAAATTTTCAATGTAAGGTTGCATATATTGTAAACAAGGTTTTTTTTTTTATTGAATAAATTTTACATTTATTAAAAAAAAAAAAAAACTAATACAGAGTTTGATAATTTTTTTGATAAAGAAGATTTCGAGGTTATAGTGTACAATACTAATTCTAAATATACATTTATCATGATTATCATTCCTATATTTTGCAAGCATGGAGTAAAATGACATGCAGAGTAATGTGGGGATTTTAATGCTTGTAGCCCATTTTTTTTCTTCAAAAATGAAAGTGTAATAACATTCCCTAAATGGGTGACTAATTATAAATTTCAGACTGAATTTAGTAAACTTATTAGTGATGAATTTCAGACAGAATATTGATATGGTATAGCCCAACGTCACTCCATCAGTTTCTTCTGAGTCCACCAAGCCCATTTTAGATTTCCTTTTTTCCAAACCACCACGTACAATATCAAGATAACTCGCATGTTCTCGAAAGATGCCATAAACTTGAAGCTATAGTATTATTTTTCCATATTATTTTTGAGGAAATTTTGAATCTGAAATATTTTCAGTAGAATATCCCGGAAACAAAATCAGAAGACTGTATGTTACTGGAAATCCAATCATGCTTAATTGCTTAATTATCTCAGTTTCACCCAAAAAAAGGTTGACCAAATAAATAATGTCAAGACCACGTACACTGCTGTCAAAAAAAAAGAAAAAAAACACGTACAATATGATAACATTACACTACAGTAATAACGAAACGTCTACAAGGGCAAATTAGAACAACAAAAAAAGAGATAACCGCGCACGAAGAACGGGTCTCAAGCTCTCCGACAAGACATGCGCACCACATATCCTTTTAGTCTCCGTATATAAATCCTCCATTTCCAAAACCTTCCCAATCTTCTTCTTCTTCTTCTTCTTCCTCATTCAAATCAAACAACAAATCATGAGACCTGCCCAGGATAATCAAGGTTCATTCCTTGGCCGGATTAGTATCCGTCGCAATCAATTCGTAGACGTCAACAACGAACAAGAACAAGAAGATCTCGAGCTTTTTCAAAGACACATCGCCGATCGTTTCACCGAGCTTCTCTCTCCTCCTCAACCACCACCGTCCGATGAAACGAACACCGTTGCTTCCGTAGCCGCGACGGAGCAGATTATGTCCGTCACTTGGCTTCGTAAGCTAATGGATGTTTTCCTCTGTTGCGAAGCCGAATTCAAAGCGATTCTGTTAATGGGCCGTGACCCGACCCAGATTTCTAAACCGCCATTTGACCGGTTAGTTCCTGAAATGTTAGATCGGTCAATCAAAGCGCTTGACATTTGTACCGCCGTCGTTAATGGAATCGATTCCGTTAGACATTACCAGCGTTTAGCTGAGATCGCTGTAACGGCTTTGGAGCAACGTCCGTTAGGTGACGGTAACGTGAGGCGAGCGAAACGCGCGTTGGCGAATCTCGTCGTCGCATTGAGCCTTGAGGATAAAGAGAATGTTAGCGGCGGAGGCGGTGGCGGTGGAGGAGGGAACAAGACGACGGAGAGATCGTGGTCGTTTGGTCGTCGTAGCGGTGGATCATCGGCGGCAAGTAAAGGAGGAGCGACGATTGGTCAGCTTAAATCCTCGTCGTGGGCGGTTGGGAGGAATTGGTCGGCGGCGAAGCAGATCCACGCGATGACGTCGAATCTAACACCGCCACGTGGCAACGAAGCGGCGGGATTGCCTCAACCGATGTTTATAATGAGTACGGTGATGGTGTTCGTAATGTGGGTGTTAACGGCGGCGGTTCCGTGTCAGGAGAGATCTGGATTAGCGAATCATTTACCTGTGCCGCCGAAACATTTGAATTGGGCTCAGAGTTTGATCGGAATCCATGAGAAGATCGGAGATGAGTGGAAGAAGAAAGAGAAGAAAGGATCTGCAGGGTTAATGGAGGAGATGACGAGGATGGAGAAGCTTGGTCACTCGTTGATGGAATTCGCAGATGGATTTCATTATCCAGCGGAGAAAGATGCTGCTGAATCTGCGGCGGCGCAAGTGGCGGAGATGGCGGAGATTTGCCGGAGAATGGAGGAGGATCTTGTGCCGTTACAGCAACAGATCAGAGAAGTTTTTCATAGGATCGTGAGGAGTCGTGCGGAGATTTTGGAGGTGTTGGAGCAAGCCGGGAAAGTTTCGGCGCCAGTTGTGTAAACGTTTTAAATTATTGGGGATAAATTTCGAAATTTTGTAATTCTTTTGGGGCTAATAGGATATTTTATTTTATTGGTTGTCTATTGTTGTTTTTCTACTTATTGTTGGGCTTTTAGAACTCTGGACGGGCCCATGTCATATGTCTTTCCTTCTTCTTTTTATATTTCTCCATAATTTTTTTTTTTCATAATTATTATTATCTTATTTTGTTAACTAATGCATAATATCCAAAAACAGTTTAACTATTTGAAGGAACCTTGGTTTTTTTTTTTCTCATTGATCATCCCATAAGAATATCATTAAATATATAAAAATTATGATAGTGTTTTTAAATGTATGAATAGTAAATATAGTGTTCATATAGAGACAATTTCCATTTTCAATATACGTTGTTGACAAAAAAAAAAAAGAGAGACAATTTTCATTCCAAACAGTGGAATGTATTAAAATTTAATACTCCCTCCGTTTCACAAAGAGTGTCGTTTTAAGGTTTTATTTTTGTTTCACAAAAAGTGTCGTTTTAGGTTTTCAATGCAAAATTTAATGATTTCTTTTATGTTTTATGACTATTAGTATTCTGCAGATTGTTTTACTATTAGGCAGATTGTGGTTAGATATATAGTTAATAATATTTTTGTTTAGAAAAAACAAAAAATTTAATATTTTCTTATTCTTTGTGTATAATTCTAAAATGACACTTTTTGTGAAACAGAAGAGTATAATATTTTAAGAGACTCTTAAAAATATAACCAGTATTGATGGTCTTACAATTTTTTTTTTTACAACCGTTAGTTACAGTTTACAAAGGACAAAAAAAGACAAGTAAGCTCCATTCTTCACTAATCACTAGCCATCTGTTACAATAATCATCTCTCTCTTTTCACAAATTTCAAACTATTCATTGCCCTTTAGCTTTGTTCTAGAGCCAACGCTACAAAGAGACTCTCACACTTGCTTCAATAATTTAATTAATCTGTTTTTGGCTCTTCTTATAAACCAAATGTCTCCAGGTCCTTCTTATCTCCTCTCACTCACACCATCTTCTTCCTCTGATTTTCAAATCCCTAGATCGAATCTTGTCTTTCTAATCTCTCTCTTGTTACAGTTCGTCGAGTCATGGCGTTAGCATCTACCACGTTGCCGACGAAGACCGGATTATCTCTTTGGTGTCCGTCTTCTCCGTCTCTCGCTCGCCGATTTCCCGCTCGTTTTTCTCCGATCGGTTCTAGAATCGCTTCCAGAGGCCTCGTCACTGCTTCCTTCGCCAACGAGAATCGCGAGTTAGTATACAATTTTATTCTTGCGTAGACGAATTTGTATGCGAATTGAGATTTGGATTGCGTGATTTTGTTTTTGTTAGGTTTGTGATTGTTGGTGGAGGAAATGCTGCGGGTTATGCTGCTAGGACTTTTGTAGAAAATGGAATGGCTGATGGTCGTCTATGCATTGTGACCAAAGAGGTGATTCAGATCGATCCCTTTGTGTTTTCTTCATCAGTATCACTCTTGGTTTTACTCTGTTTGATTGATGGATTTGTGGTTGTTTTTGTTGTTGTTAGGCTTATGCACCTTATGAGAGACCGGCTTTGACGAAAGCTTACTTGTTCCCTCCAGAGAAGAAACCAGCTCGTTTACCAGTAAGCTTATCCTACCAGTAATCATTGTTACGTTAATGTTTGATGTGATAGCAATTTGAGCAGTTTATAAGTGCTATAGTTCTTAATTGGCAACATGAAATTTGTGGATTGGACTGGTAGATTTTTTCTTAAGTTAGGCGTGTTTATAATTTGAAGATTGGTATGATTTAGCTTTGTGATTAGCGTTTTCTGTTTATATTGAGGGTGAATGAATATGCAGGGCTTTCATACTTGTGTTGGAGGTGGTGGAGAAAGGCAGACACCAGACTGGTATAAGGAGAAAGGAATTGAGGTAATTTTTCTGTTGATACATAGTTTTGTAGTTTTTCAAAATATTTGTATGTAAGTGAAGTGTTTTAGTTTGTTTGATCGTCCAACTTGGAATCTACATTGGTAAATTTGTGGTCTGCTTTTGTGTCTTACTGATGCATTTTGTTTGAACAGGTAATATATGAGGACCCAGTGACTGGAGCTGATTTTGCAAAGCAAACCCTCACAACAGATACAGGGAAGCAGTTAAAATATGGATCCCTAATCATCGCTACAGGGTGTACAGCCTCAAGGTGAGTGAAAGTCGCATTATATATGCAATGGTTTGATAGACAACATCAGAGAAACTAGGCCTTCTCATATATGCTTTGAATTTTTGTGGCAGGTTCCCAGATAAAATTGGTGGGAACTTGCCAGGGGTTCACTATATTCGGGAGGTTGCAGATGCTGATTCACTGATATCATCTCTGGTAAGCTAAGGGCATTCGTACCAGTTATTTCATCTTAATGCAATGTTGTACTATGCGTCATCAGGAAACTCTAAATTCCCTTGGCAACAAAATAACCTTCCAATATATGATACAGGGAAAGGCAAAGAAAGTTGTCATTGTTGGTGGTGGCTACATCGGCATGGAGGTTGCTGCTGCAGCTGTTGCGTGGAATCTAGATACAACGGTTATTATCCCTTTGACTTCAATCTTGATATAATCAGATAATATGCAAAACAGAATCTGCATGGTGCAAAAGTGTGTTTTCGCATGAATATACTAACTTAAAGCTGTTTTTGGGATTTCCCATGTGCAACAATAGATCGTATTCCCCGAAGATCAGCTTTTACAAAGATTGTTCACTCCATCACTTGCTCAGAGATATGAAGAACTATACCGTCAAAATGGTGTTAAGTTTGTCAAGGTAGCCTTTGCTTTCCTGCAAAAGTAAGAATTTAAGAAGCACTGTGAGTGAACTTAAATTTCTCTTTCTGGTGAATAGGGCGCTTCCATAAATAACTTAGAAGCAGGTTCGGATGGGCGTGTATCAGCTGTTAAGCTTGCTGATGGGTCTACAATTGAGGCAGACACGGTATAGTTGTAGCTCAGCTTCACTTGTTTCTTTCTCAAATGATGCAACTTCAATAATTTTTATCAAATGGAAACTGTGAAGGCCGATGAAGGCTCACTTTTGTACGACCTGGGTACCCTTTACAGGTTGTAATCGGAATTGGAGCTAAGCCTGCTATCGGCCCCTTTGAAACTTTGGCCATGAACAAATCTATTGGAGGAATTCAGGTATTGTTATCACAAAACTTCCAGATTCAATTTCCAAGCTTAATCGGTTTTCAAAGTTTTATAAGAAATCATCTTCAACCACAGGTCGATGGCTTGTTCAGGACAAGTACCCCTGGAATTTTTGCTATTGGAGATGTTGCAGCTTTCCCTTTGAAGGTACTTTGCTGCCAGATAAAACATGTTGAGCCACCAATCTTGTTACCCGTAAACTCATCATCTTATTGTCTGATGAACAGATATATGATCGGATGACTCGTGTTGAACATGTTGATCACGCCCGCCGTTCTGCACAACACTGTGTGAAATCGCTGCTCACGGCACACACTGACATGTAAGCTTCTTCCACCTGGCATGATCTGTAGAATTTCCGACTATCGCTCAACAGATCTTCACCTATTGGTTCCTGTCTTGCTCAAAATGTTACAGGTATGATTATCTTCCGTATTTCTACTCAAGAGTATTCGAGTATGAAGGCAGCCCAAGAAAAGTTTGGTGGCAGTTTTTCGGGGATAATGGTAAATCTCGTTAGACCTAAATAGTACACCATCGAATTACACTAACAATAAGTATTTCCACTGTATCTAAACCACTGATTCATACTGGCCAGTGGGAGAAACAGTTGAGGTTGGGAACTTCGACCCGAAAATCGCTACCTTCTGGATTGAATCTGGTAAATCATACCTTCCACTTTTTCTCACTTGAAGTCCTACTCTTGAACGTTGCACAAATGACACAGCTTTGTAAATTAACTAACTTTGATGAGTAATTATCGTATCAACAGGTAGGTTGAAAGGTGTTCTTGTAGAAAGCGGATCTCCTGAGGTAACTGCCTTTCTTAGTATAACTCCCTTGCTAATATTTTGAACTAAGCCAATCTTTAAATCATCAAGATTCTTTTAAACCACAGTCAAATTTCTTCGAATCACTCTTGAAACACTAGAATCAAAAGACTAAAATTAGAACATTTTGAAACGATTTATGACACTAGACCATTGCAGTTACATCAGAATGGGTTTATTCATGCATATATAAATGCTATATTGGGTTTAATTTACTTCCCTTGTTATCTATATACCTCTTAAAACAGGAGTTCCAGCTTCTCCCGAAGCTAGCAAGAAGCCAACCACTTGTTGATAAAGCTAAACTCGCAAGTGCATCTTCAGTCGAAGAAGCCCTCGAAATTGCTCAAGCCGCTCTACAGAGTTAGAGAGATAAACTTTTCATGGAGTTTTTTTAGCTTTTGAGGTTCAGAGAAATCAACATCTTTTATTCTCGGTGAGAGTATTCATCTTTCCATTGGAAATATGATTTATAGAGAGCACTGTTGTCAATAATCTCGACGAATAATTTATAACCTCTTTTGAGATAATCATATTTTGCTCGTTAGAGAGCTTGTCTTGAGTTGTCTCTAATAAAATTCATACGAGACATATATAGAGAGATCGTGTTCTCATGATCTATGGGTTTCATGGATCGTTAAAATATTTAAGTTAATTTACGTGCCGCAAATTATAAACTTATAAGTTTTATAAACAATAGTGGAGACTTAATTATATAATCCACACAAGGTTTTGTTTTGCGGCACGTAAGAGTCTTGATGGGATTGATTGCGACTATGTAAAAAGGTTTTGCCCACACAGCCGTGGTCTAGTGGCGATTGAGAATTGGAGAAAGGTTGAAAGGAACTAACCCAGGTTCAATTCCCCCTAGAAACAAAAATTATGGTTGTGTGGGAAGTATGTCAATTGGGCCTTGGCCCAATTGGTTTACCTGGTAGTCAGAAATGCAGGCGGCCTGACTATCCCCTGGCATTAGTCGGAAGGCATTCCAAACCCGGAACAGGCAGTGTGGTGGTCCTTCGGGAAGAAGTCCACTCTGTAGCACTTCGGTGCGTTCCTACCGGGACCGACCGGATCAGCCGATAGGGTTTATNAAATGTAAAAAGGTTTTTGTAGTCTTAACAGAGGTTCATATAAAGGTTTACAACTTTAAACATAATACTTGAAATGAATTTTACTTTTTACAGCCTGAAAACGCGTTTCGTGTCCCATAGAAAGTTTTTTACTTCCCGTCAGCTTATGATCAATGTGAGTTCTACAACTGAGAAAGTGATGATTATGATTGGTAAAGTGGTTATGTCTCTAATTCGATTTATATTTTAATATGACATAATTCTTGGGATTAATACAAAAGACCATTGTTTATAAAAACAACACCCTCGGTTTTAAAAGCGTGAAATATTGCAAAATGCAAACAAACGTGTAATGTTGGTAAAACTAAAAACCAATTGATGCCAATAAAAGAAAAAGACATTGAAAGACTCTTTCACAAATTACAAATTTGAGATGGTAATACATACTTAAAAAGATAATAGAAACGATTAGTAACTATCGACCGTCACACATCATCAGCATTCACCACTTACACCCAAAGAAACACACAGAAAAAATAAAGTGAAATATGAGAAACCAGACGCACTTATCGCGGGTGAACTCTACGTGCGTCTTTTCCACTGAAGAAACCATTAATTCTTATAATTGTGTAGACGCGTGTGGTATCTTATCACAGCTTTCCATTTATAGAGCTATCGCTTGTTTTTCTTTTTCCAAATACATTCATGTTGCCTTGATCTTTTGGTATATAAAGCATAGACTTGTTTACATTTTGGCATAAAACCATCGACATTTACTTCTTCTCTTCTGTTCTCTTAAAAATGAAGGTAGTTTCTTTGGTTTTCAAACAAAAAAAAACAGTCTTTTGATTTATATACAGTTCGAATGTTTTTTTTATATATAAATTTATATTGTATATTTTCATGCAATTTATGCAGAAAATGATTGTGGAGATGGGTGTTTATGACGAGAAATCCAAAGAGAAAATCTTGAAGAGCGTTGCTGGCTTACCTGGTAAATCACAACAAATTAAAACAGTTTTTTTTTCTTCTTAAGAGTTATTAAGAAACATAAACAAACATTTGATCTTTTAATTACACATATTTCAACACTCTGTTTTTTATTTTTTTTTAATGTTTTTGGGAATTCTTCAGGGATGTACAAGCTTTATATGGAGTTGAAAGAAGGGACACTAATAGTGATTGGAAATGTTAATCCTGTGAAGATGGTTACCAAACTCCAGAAGAAATGGGAAAAAGCCAATTTAACATTACTTGTACCTTATGATGAAAAGAAAGAAGCAGAAATGGAGGCAAAGGAAAAGATAGAAGCTTTTGAACGCAATGCTCTTTTCAGATCTAACCGCGAAAATCTTAATTATCATGTTCCTACTTATACTACTCATTCTAATATTATCAATGATCAGGAGCAAGGTTGTGTCATTTGCTAGAGTTCCAAGAAAAAGACATAAGGTAATTAATTACCTATTTCGATTTGTTGGACTTTTAGTTCATCTTGATTACTGTATAAAGACAATTGATGAATAAGGATGAATTAGAGTTGATCCTTTATTTCACCTTTATTTTAGCTATGTTGATGTGTTCGCTTGAGTAGTTGTTTTTTCTTGAGTCAATTCACTAATTTATTTAAATGTAATTACAAAAAGACAAATAAGGACAATAGAACATTTGGAGCTAAGAAATTTTATGAGATGTGTTTGGTTAACATAATTAAGAATCCGCGCGTAGGATCAACCCGTTATTGAATGAGACTAGAAATTCCCCTTCACTTCTCAGAAAATACTAATGAGTAATGATGATGCATGTGTAACGTGACAAATATTAACCAACCATGTGATGTTTTCCTAAGTTAAACTTAAACACAAAAAATAATAGAAACAATTTCGTTTATGTGAACGGAAAACGAATTTAAGGGACTAAAATACTAGACAAAACGAACTTCATCAGAAACTACAAATAATCCTGTAATGATTTTATAAGTGGTTTGATTTTTTTTTTTTTTTTTTTGTCGAAAAGTGGTTTGATATTCTAGAAAACACACATTTTAGTATGCTTTATACACCTTCATGTTTTTCATAGTGTCTCAAATATAAGATGTCTCGTTTTTTCCCCTGAATTTACATACATTTTAAATAGAATATTACAATTTTATTTCTATAATTAAATAGTTAAGCAAAACAAAACAGAAAAAGAAATCGTATAGAACTACTTTTGATGACATTATAAGATATTGATGCATATGAGTGTTCTAAAAATCGTCCTAGTCGGCGCCTAGGCCCCAATTAATCGCCCAAAAATGCAGTACCGATGCGATTAATGCCATTTCGGAGTAATAAACCAGAAGTCTGGTCCAAGCGGCTCTAGTCGGTGGAAATCGGCCAATTCGGTCTATTTATTCGGTTTAATCTGGTTTAGAATTTTTTCAATACTATCTCGTTTAGTTAAATGAAACAAGAAATAATAATTAAAAAGAAGAGTTAGATAATGGACGAATGAAACTAAAACGCGGGAG
>OVAQ01000685.1:0-25839 GCA_900406345.1 Erysimum cheiri
GAAATATTTCTAAATTAAAGGGAAATAACTTTGTTAACAAATTAGAGGAAATAGAAAATTCAATATTTTCTTAAATAAATTCAATAGGTGAGAGGAGAGTTTGAAATATTTGGCTAGGGTTTTATTTTTATAATTAATGTCGAGCTCTCTAGCGACGACACATCAGCATTCTTGGCAAAAATGCTTCTCTATTAATATATAAGGGATTTTTGATTTGATTTTCGAAAAAAAAATGCCAGGGACGGCCCAAAACAACGCCATTGCATATGCTCTAAGTGGATGAGAGAATGTCTGGTCAAACTTGATGTGAACAAAAAAACGTACACTATCGAATGTGATTTTGTTAATTATGATTTTTTCTTTGTCCATTTTGTTAGGAGTAGGACATGCTGCCAGATGGTCCGAAATATTTTTGTGTTGCTTCTTCGTTCATATTGGTGTTATAAACGATTCATAACTTTTTCATTATATCATATTTTTTTGTTTTAACATTGTTACAATATTTATTAAATTTTCTTAATAATATAATTCTTATTTGACAAAAAAATTATAGAAAATAACGAAAAATGTATGTAATCGGTATTTCACAAATCACAAATATTAATTAACGACGATTATTGATCGATTAATCAAAATTATGTTATGTCATAATAGGTATTAGCGAAGGATTACTACTATATATCAAATGATTGATGTTAAAAGTCAGTGTTATTCTGTCAATAGATTTTCAGTAACAGAACAACAACCAACTCATACAGAATTTCAAGTTCATTTATGATATTAAAGTAAACAAATTAAAATTAAAATCAGAAACTTAAATGGAATAGAACTAAATAACTATAAGATTTTAATTTTTTTTTCTATATATAATACGAATTTATTTGGTTTAGATTGATATACAAGAAGAAAAAAGATCGCCATTGCATGTGTATTGGATCATCACCATAATTCGCTAATTTTTACGTAAATAATTCCAACCAAAAATGGCCACGTGACACGTTTTTATTGCACCGAGAAAATCATTCCCAACATCATTGATTTTATAACATAAAACTAAGTTAATCTTGTTTAGTACAGTATATAACTAGCCAAATGCTCCTACTGAGTGACGAACAGATTTGTGCCGAAGGCGTATTCATGCCGAGTTTGTGTAGCATCAGAAACTGTAGTAGTGAGCAGTGACTCTAATTTCGAGTAAGCGAGGTCCCATGTCTCCCATAGATTAATCAATGTGACGGTCTTGTGTGAGCCACTATTCAAACAAGAACGAAAGAGATTTTCCGTCGCTCACCTCAACTTTAATAATAATTCAATTCTGCAGTCGAGCTTCAAATTTTCTTATTTAGTGGATTGAAGTTGGCCTTTTATAGTTGAAGTAATGGAAGTATTTGGGGAACAAAAAAGTAAAAGGAAAAAATTAAATACCATATTTTAAATTAAGCCATAGTGTTTCCCATTCTTCAATTTTAATTTTTCTATCGTATTCAATTTATTTCAACTCTTTTAATTTTCATTTCAAAACTAACAGAAAAAATCTAGATTTTGTTCTTTTATTTTCCACGATTGAATACCAAAAAAAAAAAAAAAACAAAGAACATGGCAAGCCTAAGTTGTTGTAGATCACAAATGTTTTTTGGATCAAAATTAATCATATTTAAATTGTAAAAAAAAATTAGCTGACAACCGTTTTAAAATAGTTAGAGAACATAATATTGACGGCATTCCAACTATATATAAAAAAAATTCAACCATACCTTCAAACCAAACTCGCATATACTGTATAAGCAAAACTCTTTTCGTGTAATAAGCAAAGGAATAATCAATCTCAAAAGTCAAAACCAAATAGAAGTACAAAAAGAGACTTAAGTTTCCAATGTTGTAAAATGTAAACAAAATACTAAGAAATTTGGATCTAGATTCGAGAACCGACCAGATTTTTTTTTTTTTTTGTTGGAGCTAAGGTCTTTCTTATTGACACAATAAATGAAGTATAAAAGCTTGGGATCGATTTGAAATCTGACCAAACCAAATTATCAAACGTATAGTAAGTTTAGTAATCCAATGGGTCGGCCTAAACCGGATAATAGTGGAAATGTTTGAAAATTTTGAGGTTGTAGTTTTGTTTTGTTGGTCAAATTTCTGATCTATGGATATATTCACATGGTCAATTATTTAGAAGATGTGATAGATACTCTAGATATTTAGTAGCCACCACTATGGGATTACAGGAGAGTGGAGGGAGTGTGGAAACCACACGTGGAGTAGCGGTCGAGAATAATTTGGATGGCGGCGGTTTAGGCCGAACCGGGGAAGGGTCTTTCTCAACTTTTTTTTTTTTTGTTTCTTAGACGTCGTGAGAAGTCATACGTTATGTCCTTATGATTATACAAGCTAGAAGAGCCACTACCTATTTTTTATTCCAATATGATAAATTAATTCTTTGTACTCTAAGTCTAATTCTTATTTCCCATATGATAGATTTAATAAATTTCTGATATAATACGCTTAAATGTATTTATTCCAACCTTTTGCAAGTTAAAACATAGTCCTTTCCCTCGAAATATTTGTGAAAAATATATTTGCGTAAGAAATTTAATTTTAGATGTAGTCTAAATACATTAATATAAATATATAACTTAGATGTCAAGAAAAGTAAAATAAAACCATAATTGATAGACAAAATAAAAGATGGTGGTAAAATTCTAAATAATCTTTTTTGTTTTACTCAAATATTTTTTTATTGTTTTTTATACTTAAATAATTCTTCACTGCCTAATAAATTTCAGAATGAAGGATGCGGATAATCTACATTAGCGTGGAGGGATTGTGCTGATAATCTCTATAAAGTATAAGCCGAATATAAATTAGAAAACAAACAAATGTTAACGTTTTGGTGTTGACAAGAAAGAAGACGTTGCGATGATGTTTTGGTTCATGTCTCTAGAATAACGCTAAAGAACGCCTGTGGCCTGTGGGCTGTGTGGCAAATACTAATTAATCATTTGTTTATTTAAAGTATAAGGCCATTCATAATTTACACACGTCTAGATGCTACACAACTTGTCTTTAGTTGTTTAATAATGACTTTGCCTTGTGAAATTTTTTTGACATGATTTCCGTAAATCCAAATGAGCAAATAAACCTTTTTAAAAATTTTATTTTTTAATGTAACTTATCTTTATTCATCTTGTTTCCTTAACTGGACATCATTTTAAAAATACATAACAAATCCCATAGATGAAATAAAAGCAAATCGTAATTATTATTGACTAAAACTTATATTAAAACTTTAAGAAGTGTTGAAATACGAATATGAACATTTATATATAGTAGTTTTTCCTAAAAAAAGCATGTACTTTTTTTAGTACTACTAATTATCTGAATTTGAATTTCGATATTGTTCTATCCATTAAAACTGAGTTAAGATATAGAAATGAAAACAAACAATTCATTTCTTATCATTCAAATAATCAAATAAAATATAGTAACATGTTAAATACTGCTAAATTTTCAATCATATGATGCTAATTTGGTTCAAAGTCAAAGCTGTCTATGTTACAGAAATGCAAGCAAAATCAATACAATGGGCGAGACAATGAATCATTAATACAATAATTTAAAATAAATTTTGCTGTCAAAAAAATACTAATAAAAAAAATATAAAAAGAATAAAAACAAAGAGAGAAATCGGTTTCGTCCTCACAACATTACATTTACATACGGATTCAGACAAACTTGACCCTTTAGATTACTCAAGAGCTGATCTCATTCCCTCTACAAAAATGGCCGCACGTCTCCAACCATCTCCTACTTCCTCCTTCCGCCATGACTTCTTCTACCTCTTTCTCTCTCACTTTCACAGCTCCTCTCTTACCTTCCAAACCCAAAAGATCCGTTCTTGTCGCCGCTCAGACCACTGTTCCTGCCGAATCAACCGTCTCTGTAGACGCAGAAAGGCTTGAGCCAAGAGTTGAATTGAAAGATGGGTTTTTTATTCTCAAGGAGAAGTTTCGAAAAGGGATTAATCCTCAGGAGAAGGTTAAGATCGAGAGAGAGCCAATGAAGTTGTTTATGGAGAATGGTATTGAAGAGCTTGCTAAGAAGTCAATGGAAGAGATTGATAGCGAGAAGTCTTCTAAAGATGATATTGATGTTAGACTCAAATGGCTTGGTCTCTTCCACCGTAGGAAGCATCAGTGTATGTTTTTTTAATTTTCCTCTTTCAATTTTTGTGATTGAATTGGGGAAAAAAGGAAGAAGCTTTGTGTCTTGTTAGTGATCTAATTGTGTAAAGGTTTCATCTTTCTTCTTAATCTTTTAGTACATTTGAGTTATGTTGTTGTTGTTGTTGCAGATGGGAAGTTTATGATGAGGTTGAAGTTACCAAATGGTGTGACTACAAGTGCACAGACTCGGTACTTAGCGAGTGTGATTAGGAAGTATGGTCAGGATGGATGTGCTGATGTGACAACTAGACAGAATTGGCAGATCCGTGGTGTTGTGTTGCCTGATGTGCCTGAGATCTTGAAAGGTCTTGCTTCGGTTGGGCTAACGAGTCTTCAGAGTGGTATGGATAATGTGAGGAATCCGGTTGGGAATCCTATAGCTGGGATTGATCCGGAGGAGATTGTCGATACGAGACCTTACACGAATCTTCTCTCGCAGTTTATCACTGCTAATTCCCAGGGAAACCCCGATTTCACCAACTTGTAAGATTCGATTATGATGCTAAGATTGAATTCTGTTGGTGTGTGAATGAGTGAATGCTAAGTGGGCTTTGTTTTTGTTTGATGTAGGCCAAGAAAGTGGAATGTGTGTGTGGTGGGGACTCATGATCTCTATGAGCATCCACATATCAATGATTTAGCCTACATGCCTGCTACTAAAGATGGCAGGTTTGGATTCAATTTGCTTGTGGGAGGATTCTTTAGTCCCAAAAGATGTGAAGAAGCCATTCCTCTTGATGCTTGGGTCCCGGCTGATGAAGTTCTTCCACTCTGCAAAGCTGTTCTAGAGGCCTACAGAGATCTTGGGACTAGAGGAAACCGACAGAAGACGAGAATGATGTGGCTTATCGATGAACTTGTAAGTACATTCTTCTTGCACTCTTTTACTTTTGAAAATTAGGTATTTTGAAGTTCTTGATTGTTGATTTGTCTGCAAACAATGTATAGGGTGTGGAAGGATTTAGAGCTGAAGTAGAGAAGAGAATGCCAAATGGGAAACTTGAGAGAGGATCTTCTGAGGATCTTGTGAACAAGCAATGGGAGAGGAGAGACTATTTCGGAGTCCACCCTCAGAAACAAGAAGGTCTTAGCTTTGTGGGCCTTCACGTTCCGGTTGGTAGGCTACAAGCTGATGACATGGACGAGCTTGCTCGGTTAGCTGACACCTACGGTTCAGGTGAGCTCAGACTCACGGTAGAGCAAAACATCATCATCCCAAATGTGGAAACTTCGAAAACCGAAGCTTTGCTTCAAGAGCCGTTTCTCAAGAACCGGTTCTCCCCCGAGCCATCTATCCTAATGAAAGGCTTAGTTGCTTGTACCGGAAACCAGTTTTGCGGACAAGCGATCATCGAGACAAAACTAAGAGCTTTGAAAGTGACAGAAGAAGTAGAGAGACTTGTATCTGTACCAAAACCGATACGGATGCATTGGACAGGATGTCCCAACACTTGCGGACAGGTCCAAGTTGCGGATATCGGATTCATGGGATGCTTAACACGTGGCGAGAACGGTAAGCCTGTCGAGGGTGCTGACGTGTACGTTGGAGGAAGAATAGGAAGTGACTCGCATATCGGAGAGATCTACAAGAAAGGTGTTCGAGTCACGGATTTGGTTCCATTGGTGGCTGAGATTCTAATCAAAGAATTTGGTGCTGTGCCTAGAGAAAGAGAAGAGAATGAAGATTGATTCAAAGCTATCGGATTTTAAATAAGTCAAGAGAGGCCTAATGATGATGGTTCTCTCTATGGTTTCAGACTTTGATACTTGTATTTGTGCCCATCATTTTGGGTTTTGTAGCTTCCTTTGTACTTGTAACTTTGTAACTTTGTTCTTGGTTGTTTTGTAATATCTTGTTTTTATTTAATGTAGTATAAATTCTGATTCTTTGCCAATATCTTTTTGTCTTGATGATTCAACCTACACAGCTGTACTGATCTGACTCAATAACAAAGTCAAATCAATTATAGTGACCGAAATCAAATTATAAATCAACTGGTACATACTTTTATACTAATCAACTGAACCAAAAACTATAGATATTTTCTTAATATGTACTTAATAGAAAATTAGAGATATTTTTGATTTATTTATTTGTATATCTACAGTAGTTAGATATTTTTTCCTAAAAGCATTATTGAATCAATGTCGGATTGAACCAAAAGTTCGAATGAACCAAACTAATTACATTAAACCGAAATGCCCAATCCCAATTTAAACCGCATATTGGATTCATAAACCGCGTGAACCTCTTTTCAATTCGTATTCCCCTGAGCCATGAGACGTTTCACATTGGCCTGTCTCTTACGGCACCGAATCTCAAATCTTTCCGGCACCATTTATTCTCCTGCCACCGCACGTCTTTCGTCTTTAACCCAATCATCCACCAACGAGTCAGAGTTACAGACGATAACTTCTGATATTTTGCTCGATTCGATAAGATCTTCTCAGTGGCATTTCGTCGAACACCTTTCAGACAAGCTTACACCTTCGCTAGTAACAACAACTCTGCTCAATCTCGTCAAAACCCCTGATTTAGCCTTCAATTTCGTCAACCGCATCGACCTTCATTACCTAGATTTCCCAACTCAGTGCCTAGCCATCGCTGTTGTCTCTAAGCTCACCTCTCCCAAACCCGTTACTCAGTTGCTCAAAGAAGTTGTTACTAGTCGTAAGAAATCAATTAGAGACCTTTTCGATGAACTGGCACTTGCCCGTGATCGATTAGAGACTAAAAGCACGATTCTTTTCGATTTCTTGGTCAGATGTTGCTGTCAATTGAGGATGGTTGATGAAGCTATAGAGTGCTTTTACTTGATGAAGGAGAAAGGTTTTGATCCCAAAACTGAAACTTGTAATTACATTCTGAGTTTGTTGTCAAGGTTGAATCGTACAGAGAGTGCTTGGGTCTTCTATGCTGATATGTATAGGATGGAGATTAAGTCAAATGTATACACTTTCAATATAATGATCAATGTGTTGTGTAAGGAAGGGAAGTTGAAGAAGGCTAAGGAAGTATTAGGGATCATGGAGAGTTTTGGGATTAAGCCTACAATCGTCACTTACAACACTCTTGTTCAAGGGTATTCGATGAGAGGACGAATCGAAGGAGCTCGTATGATTATCAGTGAAATGAAATCTAAAGGCTTTCAACCAGATTTGCAGACATATAATCCGATTTTGTCTTGGATGTGTAATGAAGGAAGAGCCTCTGAGGTGTTGAGGGAGATGAAAGAGATTGGTTTGGTTCCGGATTCTGTTTCTTATAATATTTTGATCCGTGGTTGTAGTAACAATGGGGATTTGGAGACAGCTTTTGCTTACAGGGATGAGATGGTGAAACAAGGTATGGAGCCGACGTTTTATACTTACAATACGTTGATTCATGGTTTGTTTATGGAGAATAAGATAGAAGCTGCTGAAATATTGATAAGGGAGATTAGAGAGAAGGGTATAGCCTTGGATTCTGTTACGTACAATATACTTATAAATGGATATTGCCAGCATGGAGATGCAAAGAAAGCGTTTGCTTTGCACGACGAAATGATGACCGATGGAATTCAGCCGACGCAGTTTACTTATACGTCGCTTATTTATGTCTTATGTAGAAGAAAGAAAACGAGGGAAGCGGATGAATTGTTTGAGAAAGTTGTAGGCAAGGGAATGAAGCCTGATCTTGTGCTGATGAATACCTTGATGGATGGTCATTGTGCAACAGGCAACATGGACCGGGCGTTTTCGCTTCTTAAAGAGATGGACAGGATGAAAATTGATCCGGATGATGTGACATACAATTGCTTGATGCGAGGGCTCTGTGGAGAAGGAAAATTTGAGGAAGCTCGTGAGCTGATGGGGGAGATGAAGAGAAGAGGAATCAAACCTGACCACATTAGTTACAACACTTTAATTAGCGGGTATAGTAAGAAAGGGGATACAAAGCAGGCGTTCATGGTTCGGGATGAGATGTTAAGTCTCGGGTTTAATCCCACTCTTCTCACGTACAATGCTCTGTTAAAGGGTCTGAGTAAAAACCAGGAGGGTGAACTCGCAGAGGAGCTGCTAAGGGAAATGAAAAGTGAAGGCATTACTCCTAACGACAGCTCCTTCTGCTCTGTAATTGAGGCGATGTCTAATACTTGATATTACATCGATCATGGCATATCAAAGACCCATTGTAAGTTGAGGCCCTTATCTTTACACCTAAGGAATTGATTCGAAACTGCTGAAAGTTAGATGCGGCTCCATATACTCATTTGATATGGTTATCATGACAGCTCTGAATTATCTCTGCATCTGGTGAATACTATATAAGTCGTTTGAGATTCAAGTTTGCATGAAAAACTCAATTGTTCCGAGTTATTAATGTAACAATGAGTGGAGTTCAGTCATTGATTTGTCTGATGATGAAGAGTTTTTCTACATTTAGTTCAATCGAATTTCAACAGATTTTGGTTCCTGAATATAATTAAGAGTAGATGGAAAGCAAATTAAAGTCTCACGGAAGCAACAAACACAACATACCAATATTTTAGTATCAGACAAGAAGGAAAGTTCAGATACCAACTTAAACCGAACTAAGTCATAACTTAAAAACGTAAGACGACAAACACTAAACACAAAGTCCTCTTACTCAGTAGCTTCATCTCCTAGACACCCCCTCACATCCATCATCATTAGTGAGTCTCCTCTGATGGTTTTGAGACGACGAGAATTAGCTCGTCTGGTTTGATGAGTGTAAGTTTGCAAGTGTCCCCAACCTTAAGAGGATACTCCCTGCTCAAACGTCTCCATCCACCAGAGAACATGGGTCCACCCCTCACCACGTAAAGCACATTCCATGATTTCTTCCCATCTGGGTGATGGATCTTGAACATTGTTTTATCCTTCGGCATATGATCCTTTGCAAAAGAAACTGGGATCCACTGAAATCAAATAGTATATGTTTTGATTTACATATCATTTTTTTCCAATACATAGATTGTTTTTTAGTATCTTGGTTTGTCTTTAGCTTACTACCATGAGGTTGAGGTATGATATTTCAAAAATTTTTGATTCATATATCAAGTTTCTAAAAATAAAACCCAATAAAGATAATATGAGTTAGTGTTATCATACCAGGTAAGTGACATATGATTTCGTGAGTAAGATGGTGAATTCTGCAACAGAAGAAGACGAAGAGGCACCTAGGAAACATCTCCGGGCACTAACCACTTTCTCAGTCCTCTTGGAATTTTGGGATTCCTCAGCTTTCTTCTTCCCAAGGTTAAACTTCCTTCTGTTTGTTCCTCGTCCATTAGATTCAGCTGCTGTTGTCGCACCACGATTACTAAACTCAGAAGACACCTACCACCTCATCATTGTTGACATCTTCCCTTTGTTCTGTTTTAATACGACCTGTTTCATCATCATCAGAGTAAAGAATCAGTGTCTTTATCTGGTTCACTGTTTCATAATAACAGAAAAGAAGCAAATCTTACTAGAAGAAGCCAAGAATGCTGCGGATTGTGGAGGACGGATCATCTCCTTGCCATCTTGCTTGAAGATGTTAACAGTAAAGCGCATCTTTCCTTTGTGAGTGAAGGTAAGAAATTCATTGTTTCCCAAGGCATTGTCTCTCACAAACTTCTCCCAACCGGTCTTCTCCATGAAGTAGAATCTCGGGTTTTTGGAGATTCCTACTTCCCAAGAGCTTCCCCACCTCGATCTTATCTTCATCTTACGCGAGAGGTCTTTGTCAGAGAAGCGTCTCACAAAGCCATGAGGAAGTGCCCTCTTTGGTTATATGCAAATAAGATGAAGAGACAATATAAGTAGACTGAAATTAAAATAAACCAGGAATGTTTCTTTATTTACTATGAATTTAGTCTGATAACACACACGCAAATGACAAACTCAACAAGACAATTAATAAGAACCGAGGACAAATCTCATCGAGAAGACACAAAGTTAAAAATTAAAGCACATATCCTCATTCAGACACAGAACTGAGAGAGTAAAATAGGCCCCCAAATTTATGTATTTTAGTGTCTAGAAATGATGATTGTTAATGGACGGCCAGACCTTATTGACATCAAACGACGTTACATCAGCATTACCTTCCCCATCATTACATTCTCCAATGCTAGCTTGTTCCATTAGGAGGTGGCTCTTGACGGATACCATCGTTGATTGTTATAGTGTTGCTCCTCCCTTGAAATTTTGAATCACCATTGTTAACAGTGCTTCCTTCCTCTTTTACTTCATACTCACGGCTCATAAAATAAAAAAGGGTGTTGTCTTGGTTGACTCTTAGTCATGGTTGGATTATCAATCATGCTATGAAGTTGTTGTTGTTGAGAGACTGACCCAACCAAACCATGAAAGGTTATCACTGGGGCCCCAACTGGTTCTATATCCAAATTAGAGTTTCCATTGTGTACTGTTTCCTTGGTATAGAACATGGTTTGAATTTTTGTTGTAAGATACCATATCCATCTCGATTTGTTGGTATGTTTTAGGCGGTCCGGGAGATGCGGAAACCCATTTATCCATCAAGTAATGACTTTGATTCCCCCGAAGTGCATTACTAATGCTAACCCTTTTAGTTTCTTCATCAGTCTTCCAGGCTCTCTCATCAACCAGACCACCTCCAACAAAAACATCGTTTGTGTTGGTCTTGAGCTCCTGGCGTTGCGCCTTAAATGGAGGCATCGGTGGATCGCGAAGAGAAGAATATTTCACGAATTCTAGCTCCTTCCTATGAAGTATGATATTATCCTTAATTTAAGAAAGATATCAATGCATTAATCGCACTCAATTCAAGATTATCAATTCTACGACCATGATGTAGTTGCACCATCAGCTGATCAATGACATAATGCATGTGCTTCTTATGGGTCTTCATAAAATGATCATCTTTATCTTCTCCTTCAAGTATTATGACTCAAGACTCAATGACTAAAAGCATATGCTGTCAGAAAAATCAAATGTTTAAACAATTAATCTATACTAAAAAGCTCTTACTAAACTGAAGCTCAATTGAGAATAGCAACAAATGCAAACACAAGCAGTGAAGACTAAGACATGTTAACAAACATAATAACTAAAAACAAGACTTCTCCAATACAGTTATTGACAATTAACTAGTCAATAAGATCACTAGCTTTAAGGTCACAACAAGCAACTAATATTTCCTACAACACGCAAACTTAAAAGAACCAAGGCTCGTCTAAGCTTCACATAGTAAGTTTCCCAAAACCTGAGAGAGTTTTTTTATAATTAGACCAAAGTTTAAAGTGACGATCAGGACATTAAAGTTGTTTGAGTATACAAAAAAGATTCAATATTTAGTATAGAATGTTTGAAATACACCTCACAATTTGAGTAGAAAGTATTCCGATATGGTAACAAGTTGGTGCATATACCTCCTCAGCAGTCTGCAAAATCATTCACAGCATTGATCTAATCAATCATATATGATCTTTTACATAAAAAAAAAAAACAAAACACAGCTATGGACTGATCGATCATGTCATAACCTACCTCGGCTAAGCTTTAAGACTTACCTATGCAAAAAATTTAAAGCAACTATTATTTCCTACAACACGCAAACATCAAGGCTCGTCTAAGTTTTAAATTCCTAACTATTGACGATTGAAATCAGAACCTAGATTCTTCAATTCTCCTTTAATAATGTAGACAGAAAGATAAATCAAAGCTTTAACAAATTCCAGGAGAAGAAGCGGACGACGGAAGTAACTCTATCAAATTCCAGAACCACTCGAAAACTCTGTTTCTCCCAAATTGGTCACTTATTTCAAAGAGAATTTAAAATTTTGAAGCATGTGTGTAATTTTTTTGTTTCCTCTCGTCTCTGTGACGAACTTAATCTGGGAAGGTGAAGAAGAATGAAAGATTGAATTTGATTTTTTTCTTATAAAGCGTGTTTTCTAAATGGTTGTCTAATAACAGCACGTAAACTCAGTATTAATTTACTCGTTTCATATTAATTAACAAATTAATCGTTTTATTTTGTTTTTTTTAACACCAAAATCAATTATATTAAATCATAAGAGTGTGACATGATACATAGAACCAATCAGATACAACCATTGAAACAAATAAAGGAAATTGAATACAATTTCGATGAAGAAGTGGAAGTGACCCTGCTTTCTGAACAGAAGTCTTACAGGCAACATATAAAATATGTTAAGTCCCCTCTTCATATACTCGTAAAAGGCTAACATCTTATAGCTAGATGAAACTCTCAAGTGCTTTCCGCACCACTTTGATTAAAAGAATACTTTGATACGTTGGCTGAAATGATTCTAGATCAAGTCCCTTGTAGCGCTCTATCCGTCGTTGTCGGTAAATGACCTTAAATTCCTTTTCCATATAACTTGAGTACTTCGATCGCAGGACGGCAATAACATCACCGGATCGTGTCCTTGGAATGAGGAAGATATCGCGGAGGCCAAACTCTTCAAACAAAAATATTTGTCTATTGATTCCCGGATCAAATATCCAAATGACTTCTCCAAACCATAGATTAGGAGCAAATTCATCGGTTGAGAACCGGAGATGACGCTGATGAATGAGATCACCAGAAACAAACTTCATAGAATTAGACATATTATGATTTAAACAAATTGACATGACATGGGATGAAAAACCTCGTTGAAATGAATCTTCTGATTTTGGGTTTGGCAACGGCGGTACATGGCACTCGTAATTGGTTGTCGCCGATGTAAACAAGACCATAACCTCCATCACCATCCAAAATGAGAAAATAGATCTTGTAGAGATCTGATTAGAGAGGATGTTTCTCATCACAATTATTAAAACATAGAAGAAAAACTATAAAAACAGGAAAAGAAAACCACCGGCAAAGGCCGGCGGCCGTAAAAGCCAAAGAGAATCTAGATCTGGGAAATTATCTTTGTTGTCACCAAGGAGAGAGAGAAAACGGTTTTCCTTTTTTATTACTATCGTTTTATTTTGTTTTCTCTAAAATTACATCGTCGTTTTATTTCATGAAGCCACTCACAAGTTTTTATCTCAACTAATCAATTATATAATTTTTCATTATTCAAAACAGGAAACAATTTAAATAAGATTTAACCGACAACAAAATACTTTTTTTTTCTCAGTAACACGCTATTTGAATTTCATCTTTTTTTTCGGGAAAATCACATTTTTAACCTTCAAAGTATCACTGAGTAGCACTTTAAACCTCGAGAAAATTTCGCACACACTATAAACCATCAAAGTGGGTTTACTAACACTTTAAACCTTCAAACCTTCAAAGTAGCTTTCATGTTTGCACCCCCACAAAAGATGACGGATCCGTGAATGCAAAATAGTTAAATTATGTTAGTTTGATTTAAATACTTGTTTAATTAAATTTTAATTATTTATTATGATAATAAAAAATTGAAAAAAAAAACAAAAAAATTTAATTATCTTCCTCGTCTATTCACCGTCCAACCATTTGTGATTGGATACTGAGCGGATCGAAGAAGATGAATTTCTTTTTTTTAAAAATGTCTCTTCTTTCTTTTTATAAAAAAAAAACTAATCAAAAAATAAATTAAACCAACATACTTTAACTATTCCGCGTTTATGGAATTGCAAACAAAAAAATTAGTTTTAAGGTTTAAAGTGTTAGTAAAATCATTTTAAAGGTTTATAGTATTAGTGAAATTCTCTCGAGGTTTAAAGTGCTACTCAGTGATACTTTGAAGGTTTAAAATGTGATTTTCCTTTTTTTTTTTCATGTGGTATAATTGTGGCATGATTTTTCCTTTTTTTTTTTTGACAAAGCATGGATGTATGTACCTTATCATTGTCCCCACATTATTAATTTATTAGAGGTTTTACTGTAACTTTAGGGTTCTACCCCAAATTCTCCTACAAGTGAAATGGAGCTTTTTGTCATCCATTGGTTGTTTAACAGCGTTTTTTTTTTTGGTGGGAGTTTAACAGCGTTTGATTCGAGGATTTAATTTTAATAATTGGATATTAAATTAGATAATTTCTTCAAAATATCATGGTAGTTTAGAGAAATTGCCTATAATTTTTTTCTGATTTTTTTTAATGTGAAACAAATTCTGGAATTTATTTTTTTGCTTTTTAGTTTTTTTTTTTTTTTTTTTTTTTTTTTTTTTTTTTTTTTTTTTTTTTTTTTTTTTTTTTTTTTTTTTTTTTTTTTTTTTTTTTTTTTTTTTTTTTTTTTTTTTTTTTTTTTTTTTTTTTTTTTTTTTTTTTTTTTTTTTTTTTTTTTTTTTTTTTTTTTTTTTTTTTTTTTTTTTTTTTTTTTTTTTTTTTTTTTTTTTTTTTTTTTTTTTTTTTTTTTTTTTTTTTTTTTTTTTTTTTTTTTTTTTTTTTTTTTTTTTTTTTTTTTTTTTTTTTTTTTTTTTTTTTTTTTTTTTTTTTTTTTTTATATTTGCATCTTTAAGGGGGTGTGTTGGACTTGACATTTGAAATGATTTGTTTTAAAATCACAAATTATATGTTATTGAATCATGTATTTTAAAAAGTCCAATGAAATTTAGTGTTATTGAACTAGTGATTTTTAAATCACTTTAAAATCCAATGAAATTTAGTGTTATTGAACTAGTGATTTTTAAATCCACAATATTTTAAGAATGTAATTTTTAATGAATTTAAGAGATTTTAGAAGATTTCTTTAATTAAAAATACAGAAATCTAAATCTCATGCTTTTAGGTGTTATTTAGAAGGATTTTACAATAAATCCTAACAACTTTCCTAATATCATCAAAATTATATTAAAACTCACTAAAACTTAAATTCTTATACACCCTAGTTTTTTTTTTGTAACTATCAATAGTAATACTACAATATTAACATTCTTTGAACTAACCATAAAACTATTTAGGGTAATTCTCTAAAATACCATGGTTTTTGTTTTTAGGATAAAAATACCACAAAACTAAAATTATATTTTTAATTTTTAAATTCTAAACTCTAAATTCCAAACATTAAACCATGCCCCCTAAATACTACACCCTAAATGTAAAATAATCAACTCAAACTAAAAATTTAAACTTCAACACCATTGAACAATAATTTGGTATTTGTGGTATTTTTGAAAACAAAATCAAAATCATGGTATCTTGAGGAATTCTTTTTTTATTTATTTAGTTGGAACAGAAAAACCCATATTTTGATTCGTAAGACGAGAGAATGTGCAAATACGTCAAAAGAATGATATAAACAATATGAAAGTTGTGGAAGCCCCCTTGGTCCAGTGGTTGACCAAGAGTGTTGATTATGCTTCTACATCAGGAGGTTTGAGGTTCAATTCCCGGAAGGCGTGATTTATTTGTTGATTTTAAGGAAATTTTAAGGAGACAAGTTTACATGAGATCTTCTACGTGGAACAGGTGCAAGTGCTAGATATGGATCTTCATAGAGGCCAGACGGTAGAATTATCCGTCGTAAGAGTAGTCGATGTAATATTTATCATGATTTGCAATTGAATAATAATAATCCAGTGTTAAAAAAAAAAACAATATGAAAGCAAACAACATAAGAAGATGATCGAGTTTTAAAGAGGAAATCGCCTGAAAATGGTGCATAAGAAAGAAGAAGAGAAATTCCTTTAAATACCATGGTTTTGATATCTTTTCAAAAATACCACAAATACAAAATTGTTTGTAAATGATATAGAATTTTAAATCTTTGGTTTGGGTTGATTATTTTACATTTAGGGTATAGTAATTAGGGGGTAGGGTTTAGTGTTTACAATTTATAGTTTAGATTTTGAAAATAAAATCCGAAAAATACGTACGGTTGTATATTTTCATTATAACTTTATTTTATGGTTGTGTCATTTCATTTTATTGGTTGAGTCTTTGTTGTAACTTTATATTACGATTGTGTCTTTTTATGGTAACCCGATTTTACGGTTGTGTGTTTTCATTATTGATGAAGCAGAAGCTTCTAGAGATCCGTTGATTCTGAGAATATTCGGATAACTAGGGTTGAGAGTACTCCTCTCAGGGCTTTCGCAAAAGCTCTTAGGTTTGTGAATACTCTTCACAGTGGTTTATAAAAACCTCTTTAAATCTTTCGATTAATCAATATCAATAACAACTTCCTTATACAATAAGCCTAGATGGCTATTTATAAGAAAAACTCAAAACTCTAAAACCTAGAATATTCTTAAATATTAATAAAATTAATTAAAAGATAATAACAATAGATATTTGGAAATATTCTTAATATCTCGCTGCATAAATTATACATTTTCGTATTTTTTTTTAATTTTTATTTGAAAAATACTTTATATGATTGCGTCTTTTCTTTGCAATCCTGTTTTACAATTGCGTCTTTTCATCGTAATTTTTTTATTTTTTATTTCTATTTAATTACTAAAATATTTTTTTTTTACATAAAATAAGAAAAATAATAAGTTTTGTTGTCAAACATTAATTTTATAATGTTTAATTTTGATTAAATATTAATTAGCAATACATAACTTAATTTATTGATTAATTTTGAATGATTGGTGTTTTATAATGTTTTAAAGAATAGTTTAGAAATCAGTTTAACTTCAAAAGATGCAATATCATCAATTATTTTACATTTAATTCCATTTAATTAGTATGCCATACTAGGAAAGTTTATTATTTAATAATTCTATAATGAATATGTGAGCTTATTTTAGTTTATTAGTAGTTAATAGATGTGTTGGACTTCCAAAAGAAATAAAAATAATGTGTTCGACTTTCACGTAAACTCAAATGATTCTAAGTAACGTTTCATAGCAAACATGAAAAAGAACTTCTCAAAAAAACAAAAAAAAAAACATGAAGCAGCATTTTTTTTTAAAAGTCCAACACATTTATTAAAAGATGTGAAAAGGAATCAAAAGTAATAAGAATCATTAATTCTAGGTAAATTATTATGAAATATAACAAGTAATACCTGGAATTACCATATCATTTATAAGATAAACTTCTTTCATTTTCAAAGTGAATTAATATAAAATTTACATATATATCACATGAAATTATTGGATAATATTATTTATTATGCAAAGTCTTTTTTACTTAATCTTTTATTATGACAGACAAGAGATATATATTTTTAGGATGTGAATGGTGGCGGACCGCACTGCAAAGGCATAACGCAATAGTAACATAGTTTTTTGTTAGTATTAAAACCACACTGCACTTCTTCCGCAGTTATACCGCATGTTACCATTCAGAGCCTTAATTATATTCGTTGCAGTGGTGACATAGTCAAATTTTTCCTCTCTGTGCAGGTCGACATGTACCTTTCACAAAGATGTGTTGAGAGCAAATGTTTTGGCATAATGAGTTACCGTTATGCTTGTTACAGGTCCCGGGCGGCGCTATATCTGTAGATGTTTTGGTACACATTTCATCAAGTGGTCGTGTTGATATTCCTGTAAAAAACATTGTAATCTTTTTAGTTAAAAATGAACATTTTTACTTTTATTAGATTTTACTAGAAACACATAGCTTATTTTAAGATTCACATAACTTATTAGTTTTGAAATCAAACACAAACAATATATCAACAAAGAATTCATATGTCTTCAATATGCATACACCTGTTAAAATTAAGAAGAAAATCATCACACGCGAGTGATGATGAAACGGCTAATTAATATTTGCAACCATATATATAGTTTTGAATCACACGTGAAAAACACATATATAGTTTTACAACCATATATCTTTTGCCAATTTTAACCAAAAAATTAGTTAACTAGCAAAATGTTCACATTTTAAAAAAACGAATAAAATCAGAGATGCGTACGAAATGGATCCATCAAAGTATCAAAGCCGATGTTTCTATTTGTGAACAGGACCAGAAATGTCACGTTTTTTTCTCTCTATATTATTATAACTGGACGGTGAAGAACGTACGCCCACGGCAATTTTTGTTTTCTTTTGAATATGTAAAGACAGTAGCTTATAGATTTTTTTTCAAAAAACAAACAAACTAAGATAGTTACCGTACCGTACGTATATATGATAATGACTCCCGAAATTTTCTGTTATCAACATAATTCATCAAAAGTATTATAACAACAGTCAATTACAGATCGTAAGGTACATTCCATAGTGTCCATTTATTTCTAAAGCTATCGTTTTCACACTAATTATTTTGATTTTAACCATACAAATCTCATCAAGAGAGCTTGGACCTTACAGACTTACAGTATCCGATCCACGCACCCTCAGAATATACAACGTTATGTAGTCAATGCTTAAAACTGACTTGATATGTAGCACTTTTATCTTTTTGTATTTATTTGCGTAGGTAGTTCTACCGTTCGAGTAGAAGAGTGTCAAATTTACAATATACATGTTTAGATATATTAAAAATAAACCGGTTATGCGTAGTTGTTGTTGTTATACCGATTTTACCCTTTTGGCTATATCATCAATTCCTAGGAGGATGTATGGAACTTTCGAGGAAATTGAGGGTACCTCGTCGTTATGTATCCATTTGATGTCAAAAGGTGGCAAAACTCTCTCAACTAAAACAGTAAAAAGTGAAAAATAAAATACTAAAACGGAAAGGTGAATGAAGATCAAAGAATTAAAAAGTGTACTATAAATAGAAGGATCATATTTGCACCAAAGCATCTCTTTCTACTTACTCGAAATGGCAGCAGTACTTCAGATCCACGTAAGCGGTATCAAATCACCGGTCTCATTTAGCCCAGTTACCAAACAAACCACTAGGGTTAGTAGAAGTGTGGGTAGGATCAGATGTTGTGCCAACACACCAAAGAAACAGTACACCATCGCCGTCCTCCCTGGTGACGGCATCGGCATCGAAGTCACTCCCGTTGCCGTCGACGCTCTCCACCTCGCCGGCTCTCTCGAAGGCATCACAGCAATAATCAAAATTTAAACCCTATTAATATAATTAACCAAAGTGTACTTCTTGCTGCGTAAGTAATGTGTGTATCATTGGTGGTTTTAGGAATTGAGTTCGACTTTAAGGAGATGCTGGTCGGTGGCGCAGCTTACGAAGCCACCGGAGTTCCGTTGCCGGAAGAAACCCTAAAGGTGTCTCTCGAGTCTGACGCTGTTTACCTTGGTGCAGTTGGCATCACCAAAAAGATGTAAGATAGTTGAATTCATACATATATACAAATAATGAAATACTTCACGTAATAATGAGAAATATATTTGTAAATAAAGGCCGTCTTGGTATCATCTGCCGAAGCATTTAAGGCCGGAAGCTGGGCTGGTGAGTATCCGACAAGCTCTTGGAGTATACGCTAATCTCAGACCCATCACCGTCTTCCCTCAGGTGAATCACCTATTCATAAATTTAAACATATAGCATATATATAATTCATATATATATATATATATATATATAATCTTGCATGTGTTTAATACTGTGTTGAAAAGTTATTGGAAGCTTCATCTTTGAAGAGAAGTGTGGCGGAAGGGGTTGATTTATTGATCATTAGAGAACTCGTTGGAGGTTTGCTGTTGACGTTCTTCTTTTTTATTTTTCTCCACAAACATAATTAATTAACCCAAAAAAATCAACAAGTGAATATAATTAATTAAAAGTTATCACTACGTATGGGGGAATAGGTTTATATAATGGAAAGCCAAGGGGGTTCGGAGTCAACGAAAAAGGCGAGGAAACCGGTTTCTGCACTGAGAATTATTCCACCAGCGAGGTATACTTAATTGGACATAACAAAAAATAAAAAAAAATGGACATAACAAATTTAAACCCTAAATTCATAACTAAAACCCTATTTAATTAGTAAGAAACTAAGAATTATTTACGTTGTTTAAGAATTATTTAGGTTGATCGTGTCGCTCGTATTGCATTTGACGTGGCAATGGAACGACGTGGCAAAGTCTGTTCAGTCGACAAAGCCAACATCTTGGAAGTAACTAATTACAACACAAAATTAAGTTTAGATATTACTAATAACCGGTCTTTTCGGGAAATCAACTAATATAATACTCTACTCTTTTTTTTTTTTGTGGGATTTAACTAAACAAAAAAAAAAGTCGTCGATTTTATGGAGGAGAAGAGTGACGAACATGTCGGAAGAATATCCAGAAGTGGATCTATCACATATGCTAGTGGACACATCTGGCATGGAGCTCATTCGATATCCCAAACAAGTATGTTTGAATCAATAAATTGAATCCGGTTTAGTTCGTTAACCGATGAAATTTAATTTAAACCGGTTTTGCAGTTTGATGTACTCTTGACAACCAACGTGTTCGGAGATATCTTGTCGGATGTCGCTGCTATGATCACCGGAGGCATTGGAATGCTTCCCTCCGCCTGCATCGGAGGCCCGGTATTTTAATACATTTACACATATATATATAAATTATTTATCAACTATAGATACTATTATATGATATTTTATGTTATAGAGAAACACTTGGCTATTTGTCCAAAAAAAAAATAAAAAAAAATGAAAGAGAAACACTAGACTAAAAAACCATGCATTATTTGATTTAAAGGGGCCACAACTTTTCGAACCGGTTCATGGTTCAGCTCCTGACATCGATGGAGAGGTAAAACATATGTTTTCATTGGTCACTAGTCACTACAGGATGCTATTTGTGGGGTAAAAATTAAATTTAATATAAAGTGTTAATTATTAGGACGTAGCAAATCCATTGGCTGCGGTTCTCACGGGCGTGATGCTTCTAAGGTACGGTTTGAAAGAAGAAGCGGTCGCAAAACGCATAGAAAACGCTATTTTTGAAACCCTAAACAAAGGATTCAGAACGCGTGATATAGCTACTCCGGGAGCAGTAAGTTTTCTTCACATTAAATTTACTATTTTAAGATTTTTTCATCAAATTCGATCTATTTTCAAAAACTAAAAATCGATGATAATATGTGACAGAAAATTGTGGGATGTAAGAAAATGGGGGAAGAGATACTGAAGTCACTTGACGTCAGAGTTCCATCTTATCAACTCAACTAGTCACCGCAAACCCAAACCCTCCCCTTCCCTTCGAGAGTTATCAATGAATAAGTTTCGATTTTATAGACTATTAAAAAAAAAAAAAAAGGACTATTGTCGCTTTAAATACAGTTCCGTATGTTGTTAAATTGTAATATAGCAGCTGTGTTGTTGTACGGAATAAAACGAGAGCCTCGAATGTTTAGGTTCGATTATTAGAGACATGTCTACGTATATCATTAGCATTCAATATTATCTGTGTGGTTTTGAATTGTTGCCTACATTGATTACGATTGGGGGAAAGAGTTTGGTCGAGTGGATTTCTCAAATTAATTTAAAATTAAATTTAATACTGAGACTCAGGCCGTCCCTCCTTTAATACTAGTGAAGCATTGATTTAAGGCCACATTATTTTTAAACAAAATTAGGCCACATTGACAAAAGGTTACGTAGCTGAGATGGAAACATGATTTCGAATAGAATGTTTTATTTAATTAACTTTTCATATATGTATTTATATTAAATTACATCCCAAATTTTTCCAAAACCCCAAACGTACGTACAACCCATTATGCTTAATTGCTTATGTTTCCTTTTTTCTTATATTAAACAATTTTCTCTCTTTTTTGGGTGAATTAATTTTTTTTTTTAACTATCAATATGTAATTAAAAAAAAAAAACTTAACTCTCGTTTGTGTTTGCCGTCAGTCCGTCACCATTAAATCTCATCAAAAAAGCTATTGAATTCACTTCATAAACAAGATCGGTTTTTCGTAAATAGGATTTTGTTATTATATTATGATTTTTTATTTTAAATATTTTAATATTAAATTTTGGATTTTTTTTATAAAGGTCACATTTTTTTTAATGCTTTAGGCCATTTGAATACACGGAACGGCACTGCGGAGACTAAATGCTGTAAAAACAGAAAAGATGGTATCATGTGACCGACATGTGAATGCAAAATTTGTAGTTACTGACTTACTGTACAGAAAACGACGCAAACATTTTATTTAATCACGTGTATGAAAACCTGAAAGACACTTGTGCGATCCTCCTTTACTTTAGTTCATGGTCTAATTAAATTAAATAAAGAAAACACAAATCTTAAATTTTGCATGTTGAGAGATATTCAATATATGTGCATCAATAATGAAGATATTGTGGTCTGCTGCCACAAAAAGAAAAGAAAAGAAGATATTGAGGTCAGACGTGAATTGACAAGGCCTTAGGAAACTTTTTTGTATGATCAAATGGTAGGTAGTAGATAACCAAAATCAACAACATAAAACCATAATTATAGGTAGAAACCATGAACTGTTCTTTAATAATATTTTATTTTAAAAAATGAGAAAGAGGATTGCCAATGTGGCAAGAGAGAGAGATAAATTTTTTTTTTTTTTTTTTTTAAAGGTCTGCTCAATCAGAAGACGCCACATCGGGTCTCTGATGGGATCTAAAGTCTCTCAATTCAGAGACTGGTTCGCTTAATTCAGAGACTCTGTTAATTTTTTATTATTTTTTTTTGTTTCAGAGACTCTCTCGTTTTTGGGTTCAGATACCCCCATAATAAACAACTCCTTCTACAAAACAAGAGCTAAACACTCGTACCATATCACAAAACGTCCATCAATCAACCAATGAGAATCAATCCAAACGAAAAACACATACATGACACATGTCTTACCTTCTGTGACATCACCATAGGTAGCGAAAGCTTGCTTTAAGGAGCTGTCATCAGTTCCCCACGACAACGAGAGACTTGAAAATTACAAACAAAACATTCAAATTTAGTGAAAGACAAATGAAATGTCTGCACACCAAATACATAACCCAGAAAACTACTAAATCGAGAAAGCCATAACTAATCAATTCCATTTCAATTAGACTAAAAGAAAATCAAGATCAAAGCCAAGTCAGCAGTAGCAAGATTCCGGTTACGTTTGTGTCCGCAACGAAAGAGATATTTAGGAGAGCGTCGTTTGTGATCAACAGTCCAACGAAACGTTACACCATCACGGTGCTTTCCGTCGATGAGTCGGCAACAAAGTCATACCAGTCGCCGTGGACGCACTTCTTTTAGTGGTGTCTCTTGAAGGTTCCTTCAATCTCACGCTATCGCTTAATTCATTTGATTTTTCAAATTCAAACTTCACAGTGATGATTTACTGAGTGCTTGCTTTGCCAAAATCAGATGAATCAATAGAACGAATTAGTAGCAAATTGTTAGCAAATGAATTAATAGAACGAATTATTAGTTCTTGCTTCACAAAAATTATTAGCAACTTGTATTATACATTATCAAAAAAGGAGTATCAAGATTTTTTTAGCAAATTGTAATATGTAAAAAGTATGTAGTGCTAGAACTAGAGATATTGCATGTTTGTTTGTGACATTTGTTCTCCGGTTTGATTTAATTTAACTATTCGGTTGATACCAAAATATCCATGAAACGTTTGACGTTAATAGACTTTTTTTATTATTAAAATAATTAAAAAAATAATTGTTGCAAAAAAGTGTTTTAATAGACAATGAATATTGTATAGTGTTGTTCTGAGCAGTCAAAAAATATGAGTAAGAGATGTATTCGAAAACAATGAGAAGAAGTCATATATATTAACTGAAGAAAAAATCTAAATTATATACAACTTACGAACTTATTATAACATGACCAATCTCTCTTATATATAAGCTTCTATAAGGTCTAATCCATCTATGTTCTGTTCTTCAAAAAGTAGATTTTTGCTCCTCATCAAATATGTATCTTAAGATTCCACCTACAGCAAACCTGAAGCAAAACCCATTTCAGCAATTACCCTAAACTAAAAACAAGAAACATAAACGTTTATATGGTCCCAACTGTCAGGAACAGACTCTGAACAGACATATTACACAGACACTACATGGTCCCGAGACACCACCATTCCTTTTAGAGTATAGTTCCAGATAATCCACCATATCATGCCAAATTTAGCTTTAAATGGACTTTACATTATTGAACACAACCAAGGGAGAGTAAATTATTGAAAATTTCGAGACGGCAACTTGCAATCGGAAATGAGAAATCCGATTCTAGCATTGCTTAGGATAAGACTTGATTCAGGGCCAATCAGCTCGATATGTCTATGCAATAGGACTTAGAATGAACAGATACCACAACCTTTGATAGACATGATCCTTGACAGAAATCTTGAGATGTATATGACTACAAACCTGACTAGGAGCATGACCTATAGTAGTTCACGCAATAAAGACAACACAAATATTAAATTTTGCATGTTGAGAGATATTCATATATGTGCATCAATAATGAAGATATTGTGGTCTGCTGCCACAAAAAGAAAAAGAAAAAAAAAGAGAAGATATTGTGGTCACAGATTACTAGAAAAATCAGACGTGTGAATGTCACAACCTGCAATTTTCCAAAGCACTCAATCACAGTCATGTTTCCTTGTCCGCAATATGCCAACTCTGCTTTGATTTCTTGAATCCTCGGCCCATTCCCTTCTGAGAATCGATCTTTAATCTCTATCCAGAACTCCACGTAATATTTGTGAAGCAACATATTTATATATACAGATTTACAGAGAAAAGTAAATACTTTAACTAGAAGACAACATTCAACATACTTTAAAAAGTAAATATATTTTTTTTTATTTCATGATATTTCTGAAGTAACATATTCGGTCTCCGAGTATATGGATCTATCTTCAAAGCTTTTTGCTTATCGTTCTTATTTGATGCAAGTTTGTATTGTAAGACTTTGTACCCCGGCCCTTAATTACTTTTCCTTTTTTGGGTTGATTGAAGTATGTTTTGCACAAAAATAAAAAACTAGAAGACAACATTTAACATTTTTGTATAAGCTTTGAGCTAGTCGGTACATAAATGGCGGGATTATTAGGATTCCAAGTCAGCAATACCAAGATTCCGGTTACGTTTATGTCCGCAACCAAAGAGACATTTAGGAGAGCGTCATCTGTGATCAGATGTGCCGTCAACAGTCCATCGAAACGGTACACCATCGCGGTGCTTCCCGGCGATGGAGTCGGCAACGAAGTCATACCAGTCGCCGTGGACGCACTTCGTTTAGTGGGGTCTCTTGAAGGTTCCTTGTATCTCACGCTATCGCTCTTAATTCATTTGATTTTTCGAATTCAAACTTCACAGTAATGATTTACTGAGTTCTTGTTTGCTGTACACATATTAGGGTTAGACTTTAGCTTTGAGGAGTTGCCTATAGGAGGTGTTGCTTTAGATCTCGTCGGAGTTCCATTACCGGAGGAAACATTGACAAGGGCAAAGCAATCTGACGCTGTTCTTCTCGGAGCTGTTGGATGGTATAATCGGAATTTTTTTTATTCTACTTTTTGTTTCTTCACCACGAATATTTTTAAGGGCAATTCTTTAAAATACCATCATTTTTGTTTTTAGGACAAAAATATCACAAAAGTAAAATTAAATTTGTAATTTTCAAACTCTAAACTATAAATTCTAAACACTAAACCCTACCCCCTAAATACTATACCCTAAATTGCAAAATAATCAACTCAAACCAATGATTTAAAATTTCATACCATGAACAATAATTTGGTATTAGTGGTATTTTTGGAAAGAAAACCAAAATGATGGTATTTGAAGGAATTTTTTTTTTTTTTTTT